>ML820316.1:44787-69592 GCA_009831015.1 Picea engelmannii
TCCGCACTACTGCGACCAGCTTCCTTTTCGGCAATGGTGGAGAGCCGAGCCTTTTCCTTTGCCCGAGCCTTCTTTCTAAGCAGTGAAGTAGCCATGACCAGAGCCCGTTCAAAATGCTCTTTACGCCGCCGCTGCGCCTTGTGGGCGTTCCAAGCAGAACCACGGCGAGGCGTTCCTCGTTTCCTAGTCATGTTATCCTGGGGGTAAGTAAGATTGCAGAGCGCGCGTCGAGAAAAACACGAAGGCCAGAACGAGGGCGGAAGCCAAATTAGAGCACAAGCAGGAGGATCCGTGCCAATTCTCCACGAAAGGATGGTGAACCAGGGCGCAAGGAGCGCGGAACTACACCAAAGCCTCCAGACGAGGAGTAGAGCCGAGGCCGGAGCGAAAGAAGGCGAATAACCAGACTTCGAGAACCCATAACCGCCTTTAACCTTAGACTTGATGAGTACACCGAGCTCGTAAATGGTCGCTCGAGGGAGAAGTCCTCCCATCGCTGAACTGTTGTTATGGCTGTCCTGCATCGTTAATGCGGGTGCAATGGTGGCAGCCTTCAACATTTAATCCCAGGCTGAGTGCGAAGCCTGCTGTCACTCCTTCGCCGCGTTTCACCCCATACGGGGCCTGGAAGTCTCTGTTGGCAAGATCTCTGCACTGGTTAGAGAGTTCAGTTTCTCCAGAGATGTTGGCTTGCCATTATATGAGATTAGCCTTGGCGTCAATTCCATTGTTTGCTAGGTGATCCACAACCTTGTTAGCTTCACGCCTCACATGAGAGGGGATGAGGATAAGATTGGGGCTGATGAGGTCCTTGAAGTCTTCCAGGAGACCTGAGAGTCTCCAACTAGGCGAGGTCCTCCAGGGGGGATGACCGTTAAGGATTCAAGTTATGAGTTGAATTATTACTTGTGAGTCTCCTTCAATAATTAGCCGAAAATGCTGATTTTGCACTGCCTTTTGGAGGCCTTTTACAAGGCTTGAGAGCTCCGCCACATTGTTTGTGTTTTCACCCAGAAAACCTGCAATCAAATGAATGATCTTGCCCATGTGGTCCCCGAGGACGGCTCCAAAACCAGCCGGCCCAGGGTTACCCCTAGAGGCCCCATCGAAGTTAAGCTTGAGGAATCCAGGAGGGGGTGGGGACCAAACCGTGGGGCTGATGGTTTGCCTGTTTTTGGTTTTCCCCTGTGTTTGTGTATTCAGAGGCAGGTTCCATCCTTCAAGGATGATTTTCTCCTCGGACTTACATTGCATGTCTTCTTGGAACCAGGAAAAGCTGAGTACGGTTTCCCGAATAAGCCGTGTCACCCTTTCCCATGTAGTGAAGGGGGGGGACGGATTAGAATTGAAGATTCTTTTATTTCTTTCTTTCCAGATTGCCCAGAGTGTGAATCCCGTCAGCAGCTGCCAGATGCGTTGGAGAATCGGATTGTGGAAGGAGACAACGTCCCAATTAACAAGGGTTTCCCGAATGCTGCTGCGATTTCTTTGGGAGCGCCGCATGGCTTGAGCTCCCTGATCCCAGATCTGCTGACTGTAATGACAAGTGTTGAGGAGGTGTTCCATGGTTTCCTCACTTTGCAGGCAGAGAGTGCATCTAGAGGGCCCTGTGAAACCTCTTTTCAGGAGGTTGTCCCAGGTGAGGATACGGTTTTGAGCTATGAGCCAAAGAAAGAAAGAAACTTTGGGCCATGTAAAAGGCTGCCAAACCTTGCTCCAGATTGAATCAGGGGTTGGGGCTGGGAGATTTCCTTGCAGGTGATATGCTTCTTTGACCGAGAAAATACCTGAGGTGGTGTGGCCCCAGCGGAGTATGTCCGACCCTTCTCTGGTAGGGATTTTCCTGGATTGCAGACACTCCTGCCATGGTTTGAGGTCAAGATTCTCCCAGATCTGTAAGTCTGTTGTGTTGGTTTTCCATTGTCTCCAGGGTTGTCTTCCTTGGGTTGGGAGCCATAAATCCTTAACATTTTTAAAATTGCTTTGATGTAGCTTAAGTTTGAGAGGGTGGAGGCTTTCCATATCGTCAAGAGGGGGTAGCTGTTGCCACGAATCCTGCCAAAATAGTGCGCTTTCGCCGTTTCTTACCTCCCAGAAGGCATGTTACTGTATTAGGGGGCGGTTCCGCCATGCTGTGTTCCAAATGTTGGATCCTGACATCTGTTCATTGAATCTGATTAGCTGATCATATTGCGTGTTTGGGGCGTACTTTTTTTTCCAAAGCCGCGCCCAGAGCTCTTGCGGATGTTGCAGCCATCTCCACCACATTTTGGCTCCCATGATTCTGTTCATCTTCCCCGGGTCTCGGATACCCAGCCCTCCGAACTTCTTGGGTTTACAGAGTTTGTCCCATCCAACTAGAGCCCATTTCTTGTTGTTGTGGTGTCCCTTCCAAAGGAAATTGCGTTGGAGACTCCTGATGGCTTTGATGACTGAAACAGGCGCGGCCAAAGCAGTAAAGAGGTACGTGGGCAGAGCTTGCAGGACTGATTTGAGCAGGACCGGTCTGGAAGCAATATTCAAAGGTATGAAGGTCCAGTTGTTCAACCTGTTAGCAATGGATAAGAGCAGACTGTCCCAAGAGATAGACTTCGCTGACTCTCCGGAGAGGGGGATACCTAGGTAAGTAGAGGGAAGGGAGCTTCTAGCGATGCCTAGAAATCTTGAGAGATGAGCCTGAACCGGGGCTGGCGTATTGAAAAAGAAGAGCTTTGACTTATCCAGGTTAAGCAGCATTCCTGATGCATCCGAGAAGTCAGAGAGGATTGAGTTAAGCTTGGTGTCATCTCTGACCATGGGGGTAATCATAAGGAGGGTGTCATCGACAAACTGGCTGTGCGAGGGCGCTGGATGGAGGTCATGGAGTGGCAGCCTAGTGAGAGAGCCATCAGAGACTGCAGCTTTGAGGTAGCAGCCAAGGCCTTCTGCCATGATAACAAAGAGGAAGGGGGAGAGGGGATCACCTTGTCGGATGCCTCTGGTGGAGCGAAAAGGTCGGGAGGGAGTGCCATTTACAAGAATGGAGAAGAAGGGAGAGGAGGTAAGCGCTAGAATCCAGTCAATCCAGCTGTTAGAGAAGCCAAAAGATTCCAAAACCGATCGCATGTATTGCCAACTTAATCTGTCAAAAGCTTTTGAGAGATCAAGTTTGATAAGCATACTTGGTGTGTTGCTTGTATTTAAGGAGTGTACAACCTCATTGGCCAGGATGACGCTATCCATGATTTGTCTTCCCTCTACATAGCCGGACTGCTAATTGGAGATGATGAACGGTAGGATTGGCTTGAGTCGGTTGGCAATGACTTTTGTGATTATTTTAAAAATGACATTGCATAGAGAGATTGGTCTAAACTGTTTCGGATGAGTTACCCGTTCCTCCTTGGGGATGAGAGTGATGAAGGTTGCATTTAGAGCGGAGAGAACTTGCCCAGATGTTCGTGATTCTTCTACTACCCGCCAGACATCTTCCCTGATCATGTCCCAACAGTGATGGAAGAAATCCGTAGTAAATCCATCCGGGCCTGGTGCTTTACCTGGGGGCATGTTCTTTACTGCAGAGTCCACTTCAGTCTGAGTAATAGGCCTTAGCAATGTCCTATTCTGCTCAGAGTTAATTAGCCTGGGAATGTGGCGGGTGACTTTTTGGATAGCCTCCTCCCTGTTCATGTTAGTCTCAGTGAGGAGACCTTGATAGAAGGAATTAAGAGCTTCCGCTGTTTGATCATGATCCCTTATTAGGGTTCCTTGGTCGTCCTCCAGCTGCGTGATGCGATTAATGTGTCTTCGGTGCGTCATTGCTCTGTGGAAGAATTTTGTATTACGTTCCCCTTCTTTGAGCCATTGAACCCTGGACTTTTGCCTCCATTGGATCTCCTCTTGTTCCCTGCAGATCTCTAGGTCCTCCATAAGTTTTTCCTCTTCCCGCACCAAGCTCCGAGTTCTGCTCCCTGCTATAAAGGTGCGCTGAAGTTCTTCTAGTTGATTCTCAATTTCCCTTTTCCTAAGGAAAATATCTCCAAAGGTGGTTTTGTTCCATCTTTTTAAAAGTATCTTAAAATTCTTAAGGCGTTGCTGGAACTTGTACATGTGAGTGCCATGATCTATTTCTGCCTGGTCCCACCAGGTTTGGGCTAATTGTTGGAAGTTTGGGTGAGTAAGCCAAAAAATTTCGAATCGGAAGGGCTTGGGCCTAGGGGGGAGCCCCAGGTTCAGACAGAATTCTATGGGCCAGTGGTCCGACCCTGATTTTGGCATGATATTTGTTTCCATAGCCTGGTCGCTTTCAAGAAGAGCATCAGTCACTAGAAAGCGATCCAGTCGACAGGCCACATGCTGGTGCCCAGTTCTTCTGTTGGACCAGGTAAATATTCCATTCCGAGTTTCCATATCTACCAAATTTAACTGCTCTATTAGGGTTTTAAACCTACCACTATCTTGCTCCAGTCGCTTTAGCCCTCCACTTTTTTCCTCCAGCGTTAAGATCATATTGAAGTCGCCCCCTACTATCCAGTGCGGCGTGCATATAAGGGTTTGAACATGCTGAAGGGTTTGTAAGAAGTTTTCCTTATCTTGGATAGATTGTGGGCCATAAACATTTGTGATGGCCCCTTCCTTGGAAGAGGCAACAATTTGGAAATAGGCAGTTAGGGTGTACCTGGTTGAGAAGGGATGGAGCAGGGTGATTGTTTGCGGATTCCAGATAATGGCCAGTCCTCCTGCCGCACCCACTGAGTCCAGATAAAGGAATTCCCCACCCCTCCAGCTGCTTCAGAGAATATTTTCCACCTCCTGTCCTGCACATTTGGTCTCCTGCAAAAGTAGGATATCTGGATTCTCTGTCTTTATACAATCTCGGAGGATCCGTTGCTTGGATCTTCCATTTAGGCCTCTTATGTTCCATGATATTGTCTTCATCATGTAGATGATGGAGGGGGGTGGAGGTAGCCCTCCGATAGCCTCTGTATCTGGCCGGAATTGATCATTAAGTGCCCTGCCTCCTTAATGAGTTGTTGTGCTGGTTTGCGTCCTCGCCTCTTGTTTTCCTTGGAAGATTTTTTAGTTTCGGGGCTGGGATCCGCCATGATACCCAGTCTGGCCGTGGATCCCGCCGTGGAGTCGGTGAATACTTTGTGCACTTTCCGTAGCTGTTCTACTGGGATATGTTGCAGATCTTTCTGATTGAGGGCTTCCTCCAGTTTTTCTAGGTCTATTTCTTCCAAGTTTGTTTCATCCATAAGCATGTTGGTGTCTTCGCCCCTGCTGGACTGTGTTACCTGAGTTGTTTCCTTTGGGCTGGCGCTATGTAGTTCTTCATGGCTCTTTCCTTTCTCTTGCATAGATGCTTGGAGGGGGTTCTGAGACGCCTTCTCTTTCGGTACCTGATTCAGAGCCTCAAAGGAGTTCTTGGAGGGGTTCTTTGAGGTCGAGCTCTGGTTCTGTTTTTTGGAAGGGTTTTTCCGCCTTCCTGCAACACTAGTGAAGCCGTCCTTCTGCTTGGATTCAGAAGATTTAAGGGCTGAGGCATTCAAGGGGCAATCTCTAAACAAGTGGCCGTGCTCATGGCACTTTCTGCATCGAAAGGGTATATGCTCATAGTCGATTGTCTGGTTCCAGTCCTCATCCTGGTATTCCAGCGTGACGGATCCTGGCAGGGGTTTTGATATGTCCATGTAGACGCAGATGCGGGCATAAGATGTGTATTTTCTTATTTTGGTAGCCTCTGAGGCTTTTACATATTGTCCCACCGTGTTCCCTATACCCAATAGTATTTCTTCTAGCCAGAATTCCTGGGGCAGTGAATAAAGCCGGATCCAGACCGGGGCCCATAAGAAATCCTCTAGCTCTGGACTGAATCTGTCGGTCCAGAACCTCAGAAATAAACCCGCTGAGTTATAGAAGTATGGTCCATTATCAAATATTTTGTCCTTGTCCTCGAGGTTATACAAGATGATTGTGAAGAAACCCTTGGAGCTGAGTTGTACCTCATAGTCTCCTTTAGGGTTCCACCAGTCCTTAATCCACCGAGTGAGGTCTCTTTCAGTCAGCCAGAGGCCCAGGAATTTACCTATCAGTGCGTGGTCCATCATAAACTGGGTATGTTCCCCCACCCTAGTCGATGTAATACGGTAAAGTGGCGGTTTTTCCATTTGAGGAATACACTTACCTGGCAGCCAATTTTTGGATGTTTGTGGGCGAGATGTACTGGACTCGTGTTCCATTTCTTTGTTGGAGCTTTGTTCCTGCGTAAAGAGTTTCTCCCTGAGATGCACCGGCGGTTCGAAGGCCGGCCTCTTGGCACGAAGCCCGGATCTATCATTGGCGGCTATGTCGATGTACGAGGGGGGTTTCCCCCCCTCGTCCGTGCTCATTGTTGGAGGTGTAGAAATCACGTGAGGATCGAAACTGTAGCGCGGAAAGGAAGGAGTCAGGTCCAGGGCACCAGAGCACGCATCAGGCGGTCACGGGGCGTTGTTGCAGCAGAGCGTTAGGGTTTTTCGCTTCAGAGATCCCTATCATAATTGAAGGTAAAAATAACAAATACACAATGTTAAAAGTAAAGGTATCCAACAATTTGTTGGAGTATAATGCTCCAACGGTCTTTTTAATCAAATGGAAAAGTAGTGTTCATATAATTAACTAATAAATTGAGAATCATATATTATTAAATAAAGTTGTTTTTAACCTAATATAAAATTCATGTTCATATAAATAACTAATAATGATCTAGATTGGATCATTATATTATTTTTCATTTATCTTGATGCTTTTAGAGTGGAAATAATTGGAGAAATTAACTTGCATGGTCATTTTAGTGACGAGTCCTAGTTTGGAAAACTCCAAAGCCATTTTGGGGTATTAAATGACATGTTTTGGGGTTCTAATGTTCAAAACTTGCGCCCACCCCCTCGACGATGTTCTACACTTCGAGACCTTTCCAACAGTGTAGATCATGCGTCAATTGGAGCTCTCACGAAAAAGTTGTTCCTTCTTCAATTTGACCTATTGTGTTGATCATCATGGTACAAGAGGATGCCACATCAACCCTCATTACTCATACATATGGGTCTAGTCACATGAAGACTTTCAAGAATATTCTAGAAAGTTCAAAACCTTATCACAATTGAATCTTAAGGAAGTAAAAAACATAACCCTAGACAATTATTTGGCTATGTTAAATACCAGGTTGCTAGGAGGAGAAGGGGTTCCATTTTATGTTATTATATTTTGTTCCATAACAAAGTAGAACAACTCTGAGTGGGAAATTACATAGCACAACAAAGGGGGTTAATATTACCTAGTATCCTAATAGGCCATAGGTCTCAGGTAACTCCATATAGTGTTTTTTCCTTTGTACTTGCACTATTTCCATACCAAAGAAAAGAGAGCAAAGAAACCTCACCTTCTAGCCAAGTTTTCTCCCATAAGGGCTTCCCAGAAAAAATATTTGTGTTATCTTGTGGATGGTGTGTGATTGTATTTTATTGTTCTCTATTTTTTGCATTTTATGTATTTCATGCATAAGAAGAAAATCAATAATTAAATATTTTGGAATTGAATTTTTTTTAACATTCATAGTGTAGATCTCAGTTTTATTTATTGCATTTGTTGTGATTAATGGTTCCAATCAAATATCCATAGTAGTTTATCGATCAAATAAATTGAGACTTAAATAGTACTAAATAAAGTAGCTAGTATGTGACAATAGCACAATTACATAGGAAACATTATAAAAAGGAATTAACCTCATTGTATCAAATGACGTCAAAGCATATTTTAGTTAAATTTTATACTTGGCATAACTATCTAGTAAATGACATAAAAAGTGATTAACCCTATTGTATCAAATGACTTCATTTCATTTTACTAAAAGAAATGACTTCATTTTACTAAAAGCATATTTTATGTGAGTCCATTTTTATTATGTCTCATATCTTTCTTCTATGCTTAAAACTTTAACATAACTGCTTAGAAAATTTTGGAGATGTGTATAATAAATCCCATCATCTTCATCATTTTTTCCTATAGCTTTGGCTCATAAATTTCCTACAAACTCTTGCTCATTATGACCAAATTTCACACCAACTAGCAACAATTGCCACTTGTATCACTTATAACAATAGGCTAACTTTATAACATATGCAAAACATAATTTGAAAGTACTCCAAGATTTTTTTATATAAATTTAAAAAAAAACCACAAAATATCTACATTAACAAGAAAAATTACAACCCATGAACCTCAGTTATAAGTAAACTAACAAAAAAAAAAGCAATTAAGTAATCACTTACTGGAATTTTCCTTTTGAACTATTTCTTAAAAATTTAGATCAAGAAAACATTTTAAATCTTAGAGTGCTTTGGATGCCTCTAATCAGCTACTGGAATTTGCCTTTTTAACTATTTCTTAAAAATTTAGATAAAAAAGAATTTTAAATTTTAAGGTGCTTTGGATGCCTCTATCTTCCCTTCATTGAAATTTGAAATGAAGAAAAATCTTATTGTATAAAGGCTGCACAATAATAGGCATTTTTAATTGTTTCTTAAAAATTTAGATAAAGAAAACCTTTTAAATCTCAAGGTGATTTGGATGTCTCTACCTTCCCTTCATGAAAATTTGAAATGAAGAAAAATCCAAATGTCTAAAGGCTGTACAAGGGGCTTGATAAAGTTTGTAGTAAAATTTGTAGAGCCCTTCATGGAAATTTGAAATGAAGAAAAATCCCAATGTGTGGGGCTTGATGAAGTTCGTAGTAAAATTTGTAGAGATAATGAACCATTTTGAATTTATGATTGTATATATTAGAGGAACATTTTCATTAATTTAAGTAATTGCATTTTGATTATTTGGATTAGATTTCTAGACTTTATTTTAAATGAATTTTAATATGTTTTAGTTTCCTTTTTTTCTTCATGATAGTGGGTTTGGGTTTGGGCTTAAAATCAAACATTGCATCATTTAAAATTACAAATTTTATACAAATTATAAAAATATTTGATGCAGGAGCATCGCCAACAAAGCATAAGCGGAAGATAGCTGGGCGCACTAGCGCATATTTTGAATTCCAAAGTTGGCGTATTAATGTAATATTTGAAAAAGATTTTGAGTTATGAACATCTTTAATGATCGGAGGCTGAGCCATCGCATAAGAGCGATGAGGGAATGTATTTTGCTTTAATATGAAGGATTGCAATACAGATTTGGAGTGTACATTCTTATTTGTCTGACTCAAATATTTATTGTAATAAATGTTAAGTAGTTGAAAGCTTTTATTTCGATAGGATAACGTAGAGTAGTTGGAGGGAAAGGCTCGAAGAGCACCTCTTGTAAAAAACTTTGTATTGTTGTCGAGATAAGGCTGTTGAATCCAGTGTGTAGATCGCCATTGTAGCAAAGAGCTAAAAGCTACAGAGAAGTAGTGTATGTATGAATGTAATTTTCACTTGAATGAATATAACAGAGGAACATTGTCTCAAATGTATGTTGTCATTGCGTCTATCTGAATTAGTGAATGATAGTTTTCTTTTTTATTCTCTGTTATTTCTTGTTCTTGTATTTATGCATGCATTTACGTGGAAGAGTGAGCAAGTTTCAATTGTTTCTCTTCTATGAGCGAGTTCAAGGAGTGCATAGTGTCCACATTGAGTGCGTTGACAGAGCTTGTTTCGACTCGTAAACTCGGAAGGGATAGCGCGAACTTATGTCTGCAAGGAGTGTGTGATAAAGTTTCAGACTCGAAAGCTTAGGAGGAGTAGTGCGAATTTAGTCACAAAAGAGAGAAGGAGTTGGAGAACAGTCACAAGGAGTGCGAAATCATCCACATAGAAGTTAAGTGTGGAAGAGAACCTGTTGCAAGGTGTGCACAGGTCGAGATTTTGACTAAGTGTCGAAGAGAGTGTTCTGAGGAACAAGAGAAGGTTGAAGAAGTTAAGCTCAGGAGGGAGAGTGAAGGAAAATCTTCAAGGAGGAGAATCCTCGAGGTTTTCATCAAAATCCGTGAAAAAGATTCGTTCTGACGGGAGGTGAACTATTCCAGACTGTCAGATCCAAAGGAAACATGCAGAGATTGGCCGTAAGGTTTTTCGGCTCTTCGTGGTTCGGGAGGTCTGGGGGTGTTGCAAGTGCAAAGTCACGAACTTGCGGAGTCATGAAGTAATCGCAACCGTTGGATGTGTAGGAGACATGCAACATAAATCCGAAAGTTTGGGGAATAGCACTTCAGGAAGAGTTGAAGGTAGAGCTCGCAGTAGCTCCGAAGTCTGAATTCACGAAGGGTTGATCCACGGTCATAGCCCGTGGTCACCTAAATGGAAGGTTTAGCGCAGAGTTAATACTCCTGAAATTGAGTGTTGCCAGGAGCATCGAAGAGTGAAGGCACGAGCAGTTCAACCCTGCAGGTAACATAAAAGGGACTTGTGTGTTGAGCATTCGGGGTCTGTCGAAGGCCCGAAGAGTCAATCCGACTCGAGAATTTGAAGATCCAAGATCGGGAGGTCGCGTAGCCCCAAGGAGGGAAGGGGGTCTGCGCCAGGAGTGATATGAGAGTGGATACATAATTGATTTCTGTAGGAAGAGAAGTAGGTTTATATCGACGAGAGGTATCAGATACATCAACACAATGCCGCCTAGAAGACTTGCTGAGCCACCCGTAGAAAACAGAGCTATGGAAAGGGAGAGAAGGGAATTGTGTGCAAGGCTGGACACCATGGAAACAACACAAAGGAGAGAACCTAATGCTGGAGATGCCAGCGATGCAGAAATTGAAGAAGTGGAAGTTGAAGAAGTTGTAGCAAAGGATGTTGCGGAAGAGCGCTTGCTGAAAGTGGTTGTAAAGTTGGGAGCCAGAGCGAAGATCGACGTCCCAATGTATGAAGGTAATTTAGACATGAAAAAATTGTTTGATTGGATACGAGCAATGGATAAGTATTTCGACTATGAAGATGTTGAGGAGGAGAAAAAGGTGAGACATGCTGTCATTAGGTTGAAAGGACATGCGACACTGTGATGGGATGAACTGCAGGCCGAAATGAGGAGCAAAGGCAAACAAAAGATTAAGAGTTGGGATCGAATGGTAGCCAAGCTAAAGGAGAAATTCATATCCAAGGATTACCAGATAAGTCTGTTCAAGAGGATGCAGAACCTGAGACAGAAAGGGATGACTGTGAAAGAGTACATAAAGGATTTCTATAGATTGAACATCAGGGCTAGACAAAGAGAGAGATAGATGAAGAGAAAGTTGCCAAGTGCATCAATGGCATGAGATATGATATCCAGGACGAAATCAACATGGCGATAGTCAGAATAGTAGAGGATGCGTATTAGATTGCGCTGAAAGCAGAAGAAAAGTTGGCTAGGAAGCAGAGTCAACAAAAAAGAGGTCGAAGCTTTAACAAAGGAAAAGGAGTTTCCCAGGACAAAGCACAAAAGCCCAAAGACGAGGCAGAGAAACCACATAGTCACTCTGAGAGAGGAGGAAGTTCTCGAGGAAGACAGAGTGGTGGCAGAAAATCTTTTTCCAGAGGAAGAGGAAGAGGAAGAGGAGGAGAAGTAAGATGTTATGCCTATGGAAAAACATGGTATATATCTTGGGATTGTGTCGAGAAAAAGAAAGAAGGAGATGAAGCTCAGATTTCGGAAGCGCAGAAGCGAGATGTTGAGGCAAAAGGTCCAGAGGATGGGATATCTTTGATGATGAAGAAAGTTATTTTGAAGCTAGAGCCATAAATTGGAAGGTCAATGCAGAGGAACAATTTGTTCAGGACAACTTGCAAAATGAAAGACAGAGTTTGCAAGGTAATAATTGACAGTGGAAGCACTGACAACTTGGTATCCACAGAGATGGTGGAGAAGCTAGAGTTGGAGATGACTGTACACCCGACATCGTATAAAGTCTCATGGTTGCAGAAAGTCCATCAGGTAACAATCACTAAACAATGCCTTGTTGAATTTAAGATAGGAGGGTATAGAGATGAAATTTTATGTGATGTGATTCGCATGGACATATGTCATGTTTTGTTGGGAAGACCATGGCAGTATGACAAGAATGTCATTCATGATGGGAGGAAAAATAATTACACCTTAGAGAAGAATGGTAGGACACACATGTTACTGCCAATTGAAGAGAAGAAGGTGAAGGATGAAGCTAGCACAAGCATACTTCTCATGAGTGGGAAGGAACTTCTAAATGAAGTAAAGAAGGGACATGGGATTTAGTTTGTTGTAGTGAGGAAGCCGAGGGTTATCCTTACTAGTACTTCAATGGAACATTTGCTTGAGGAAGTTCAAGAACTATTAGAGAATTTTGTTGATATAGTAGTGGATGAGTTGCCAAGCTCATTACCACCTATCGGAAGTATCAATCATCACATTGATTTGATACCAGGAGAAAACCTGTTGAACAAAGCAGTGTACATGTTGACACCTTAAGAGAATGAGGAGGTGAAAAGACAGGTTCATGATCTGTTAGAAAAGGGATTGGTTAGAGAAAGCTTGAGTCCATGTGCAGTACCAATTGTATTAAGTCCGAAGAAGGATGGAGGATGGAGAACGTGTACAGACTCAAGAGCCATAAACAAGATCACCATCAGATACATATTTCCATTGCCTAGGATGGATGACTTGATGGATTGTTTGAGCAGAGCAAACTGTTTTTCAAAGACAGATTTGAAAAGTGGATATCACTAGATAAGGATGAGAGAAGGTGATGAGTGGAAAACAACATTCAAGACAAATGAGGGGCTGTATGAATGGCTTGTTATGTCATTTGGCTTGACAAACGCCTCGACTACTTTTATGAGGTTGATGAATGAAGTGTTGAAATATTTCATTGGCAAGTTCGTGATTGTATATCTGGATGATATACTGGTCTTTAGAAAAACTAAGGAGGAGCACTTGAGACATTTGACATTGGTGATGAGGAGGTTGCAGCAAGAGAAGCTGTTGATTAATCTGAAAAAGTCCTCTTTTATGAAGACATAACTCATATATTTGGGGTTTGTGATCTCTTCAAATGAATTGAAGATGGATCCCGAAAAGGTGAAAGCAATCAGAGAGTGGTTGTCACCGAGAAATATCTTTGAGGTGAGAAGCTTCCATGGATTAACAAGTTTTTATCGGAAGTTCATCAGGAATTTTAGTGGGATTAGTGATCAAATGATGGATACAGTGAAGAAACGACACAAGTCTTTCAAATGGACGGAAGAGGCTGAGAGGAGCTTCAACATATTGAAGGAGAAGATAATGGAACAACCGATTCTGGTATTGCCGTATTTTGGGTAGACATTTTAGGTGAGATGTGATGTGAGTGGAGTTGCAATTGGAGCGGTCTTAAGTCAAGATAATAGGCATGTTGCATATTTCAGTGAGAAGTCGAACGAAGCTAAAAATAAGTACTCCACATATGACAAAGAGTTCTATGCCATAATTCAAGCCTTGAAGAAATGGAGGCACTATCTTGTACCGAAGGAGTTTGTTTTGTATAGCGATAATCAAGCTTTGTAATTCATAACCAGACAACAAAAGTTAAACGCGAGACATGCCAAGTGGATAGAGTTTATGCAAAATTTCACTTTGTTGTTAAACACATTTCTGGTAATGCTAACAAGGTTGTTGATGCATTGAGCAAGAGAATTTTGATTCTACAGGAATTTCAGGTCAAAACCTTGGGGTTCGATCACCTTAAGAAAATGTACCACACTGATCCAAATTTCGAGGAGGCATATGAAGCATGTGCAAATCCTGTACTCAGAGACATAATTCCATGGGTCAAATATCTTATTTAGGATGGGTTGTTGTTCAAAGGATGCCATTTGTGCATACCAAAGTGTTCGATGAGGGAGAATTTGTTGAAGGAAAAACATAGTGGAGGTCTAGCCGGACATTTCGGCCATGAGAAAACATTTGCTCAGTTGAATGGTTCATATTATTGGCCAGGTATGAGAGCAGAGGTGAAAAGGTTTGTAAACAAGTGTAAGATTTTCCAGTATGCCAAGGGGAAGAAGCAAAACACTGGATTGTATTAACCATTGCCTATTCCAGAGAGGCCTTGGGATGCGATAAGCATGGATTTTGTGTTGGAGTTGCCAAGGACACAAAGATGAAGTGATTCCATATTTGTGGTAGTTGACAGGTTTTCGAAGATGACACACTTTATCCCATGCCAGAAGACCAGTGATGCAACACATGTTGCAAATTTGTTTTTCAAGGAGATTGTAAGACTCCATGGATTGCCCAGGAGTATAGTTTCAGACAAAGATACCAATTTTGTTGGTCATTTCTAGAGGACATTGTGGAAGAAGGTGGGGACAAAGTTATCTTTTAGTTCTGCATATCACCCACAAATAGATGGACAGACCAAAGTGGTGAATCGAAGTTTAGGGGATTTGCTGAGGAGTTTGGTCACTGAACACCATAGTCAGTGGGATTAGATTCTAGCACAGACAGAGTTTGCATACAATGACTCAGTGAACAGAAGCACTGGGAAAAGTCCATTTCAGATAGTGTATGGAATGAATCCGAGGGGAGTGTCGTAGTGGAGAGATCTGAAGTAGAGCAAATTTAGGAGCGCTGGAGCTGAAGACTTCGTTGCAGAAATCTAGGAACTTCATAATCAGATCAAGGAGCAGCTAAAGAAGAGAAACAATGAATACAAGCGAAGAGTTAATCAACATAGGAGGAAGCTTGAATTTGAGGTTGGAGATCAAGTTCTAGCACATCTTAGGAAGGAGAGGTTTCCGAGGGGAACATATAATAAGTTGAATTTGAAAAAGATAGGGCTGTGCAAAATACTGAGAAAATTTGGGGAGAATGCTTATGAGATAGAACTTCCAGGAGATGTGGGTATATCACCCATAGTCAACATTGCAGACCTGTATCCGTACAGGGAAGATGGAGCCGGAGGCTCCGAAGATCAAAAGAATATCTAGTGGGAGAAAGAGATGCCTATAGTAGAGAAGCTGCAGATGGAGAAGATCATAGATCAACGAGTTGGTAAGAAGACCAGAAGGAAAACATATTTTGAATATTTGGTGAAGTGGAAAGGACGATCAGTAGAAGATGCCAGATGGGTTGGTGAAACAGACATCCAGAAGCATGGAAAGTCGGTGCAAGAGTCCATGAATTTTTCAACCATGGGAGTATGATGCAGGAGCATCGCCAGCAAAGCACAAGCGAAAGACAGCTGGGCGCACTAGCGCGTATTTTAAAATATTTTGAATTCCAAAGTTGGCTTATTAATGTAATATCTGAAAAAGATTTTGAGTTATGAACATCTTTAATGATCAGAGGTTGAGCCATCGCATAAGATCGATGAGGGAATGCATTTTTCTTTTTAAATGTGAAGGATTGCAGTACAGATCTAGAGCGTTCGCTCTTATATGTCTGACTCAAATATTTATTGTAATAAATGTTAAGTAGTTGAAAGATTTTATTTCGATAGGATAGCGTAGCGTAGAGTAGTTGGAGGGAAAGGCTCGAAGAGAACCTCTTGTATAAATCTTTATATTGTTGCCGAGATAAGGCTGTTGAATCTAGTGTGTAGATCGCTATTGTAGCAAAGAGTTGAAATCTACAGAGAAGTAGTATATGTATGAATGTAATTTTTAGTTGAATGAATATAACAGAGGAACATTGTCCCAAATGTATGTTGTCATTGCGTCTATTTGAATGAGTGAATGATAGATTTCTGTTTTAATCTTTGTTATTTCTTGCTCTTGTATCTATGCATGCATTTATGTGGTTGAATGTATGAGTCACTGTGAAGAGTGAGTAAGTTTCAGTTGTTTCTCTTCTACGAGTGAGTGCAAGGAGTGAGTTGACAGAGTCTGTTTCGACTCGTAAGCTCGAAAGGGATAGCATGAACTTATGTCCGCAAGGAGTGCATAGACATCCATAAAGAGTGCGTGACAGAGTTTCAAACTTGAAAGCTCAGGAGGAGTAGTGCGACTTTAGTCACGAAAAAGAGAAGGAGTTGGAGAATAGTTGCAAGGAGTGAAGAATCATCCACAAAGAAGTTAAGTGTGGAAGAGAACCTGTTGCAAGGTGTGCACAGGTCAAGATTTGAACTAAGTGTCAAAGAGAGTGTTCTGAGGAACAAGAGAAGGTTGAAGAAGTTAAGCTTAGGAGGGAGAGTGGAGGAAAATCTTCAAGGAGGAGAACCCTTGAGGTTTTCATCAAAATCCATGAACAAGATTCATCCCGGCGGGAGGTGAACTATTCCAGACCATCAGATCCAGAGGAAATGCACGGAGGTTGGTCGTAAGGTGTTTCGACACTTCATGGTTCATGAGGTCTTGGGGTATTGCAAGTGCAAAGTCACAAACTCGCGTAGTCACGAAGTAATCACAACTGTTGGCTATGTAGGATACACGTAGCATAAATCTGGAAGTTCGGGGAAGAGCACTTCGGGAAGAGCTGAAGGTAGAAATCGCAATAGCTCCGAAGTCTGAATTCACGAAGGGTTGATCCACGGTCATAGCCTGTGGTCACCTAAGTGGAATGTTTAACGTGGAGTTAATGCTCTCGAAATTGAGTGTTGCCGAGAGCACCGAAGAGCGAAGGCATAGGCAGTTCGACCCAGCGGGTAACACAAAAGGGACCTGTGTGTTGAGCATTTAGGGTCTGTCGAAGGCCCAAAGAGTCAATTTGACTCGAGAATTTGAAGATCCAAGACTGAGAGGTCGCGTAGCCCCAAGGAGGGAAGGGGGTTTGCGCCAATATTGCTTCTTGGTATAAACCCACTAAACCAACAATTCCTATATAACTTCATAAACCGGAAAAAAAAAGTTTATTTTTCCTTTAGAAAATTCATTGTTCTAATTAATTATAAATGTTTACAATCAACAAAATCTTTTAATATGTTTTAGTTTCCTTTTCCTCCTTATAGTGGGCTTGGGTTCAAAATCAAGCATTGCACCTTTTAAAATTACAAATTTTGAATAAATTAAAAAAAAAAATCTTCTGCAATAAATGATTGATATAAACCCACTAAACCAACAATTCATATATAACTTCATAAACCAATAAAAGCTTTTATTTTATATTTTTTATTCTAATGAATTATAGTTTTTTATAATCAACAAACTATTCCATTCCTATTACAATCAACCAAACTTAAACAACTTCATACCTCTTCATACCTCTTCATACCTATACTATATACCTATACCTACATACAGATATACCCTTGTTAAAATTCTACTTGAACTTGAACAATTAATGTGAATTTTATGGTATAGTAACTAACATCAACATATCAATAATATTAATGTGTTCCATAATATTTTTGTGTTCCATATACTGCGTGTATTAAACACATTCTATTCCAACAGACCATTTCCTCTGGGGTATCCCACCATAACACCACTTAGAATATTCAACTGCTGAAGATCCAACTGGTTTCCAATGATTCAAATGGTGGGATTGCATCCTCGAAGGCACGTTTCTTACTATCAGTAGATGAGAGGCTGTTGCCATTACAATTCATTTCTTTGGCGGTTGAGGTGGTGACAACGGTGACAACAACTTTAATATGGGTTTCTTCTGAAGCTTGGCTCCCCAAGAGCCAGTTTAGTCACCCCTACACATTGTTCCTTGAGACTTGAGGGAGATTGAAACTATAGCCTAAGAAGATATTACAGTGTTTCAATGTATGTGTCGAACTCATTTCAAATGTAAAATAAAATAAAATAAAAAAACTTTTCCTTCCAAAATATAAAAGATTTAAAAATAAAATAGTTTGTTTAATTGGGAAGAGTTAATAAACAATATACAAATATTTTTGGACAACAACTAATTTCACATTCCATTAATAGGAAAAATGGTTATATAATTCAAGTCCTGACATACTTTTGACTTAAAAGTAAAATAGGCTTTTTAAATTAGGATGAGTTAATAAATAATATATAAATTTTTGAGATAATAAACAATATATAAATCTTTTTGGACAAGAGTTAATTTCATATTCCATTTATAGGAAAAATGGTTATATAATTCAAGTCCCTGACATAGTTATTGGGTAGGATTCATCAAAACAAAATAAAACCTTGTACATGATTAAATAAATGGCGAATAATCATAGTGTTTTAATAGATCTTTAATTTTTTGGATTGTTTTATAGTTGAGAGATTCGCTTTTAACATTGTCAAGCAAAGCACTTTATTTCATTATGTTGCTAACTAATTTTACGAGGACAAAACTATTTGGCCTTATTAATGAGGTACTCCATTTTTAGGCGAAAATATTTGGCCTTATTAATGAGGTACTCCATTCCTATGGATGTCTTTGGGTTGTAATTTTTCTTTTCACTTTTTCTTATCAATTTCCATTGTCCGCCAAAGGGGAACAATCCAACAATTTCTTTTAAGGTCTTTAGTTTTACTTTTTAAGATATTTTTCCTAAAATTTCACCTCTCTCTTCTTGTTTTCAACAAGAGGATACTCTCTCTTATTGTTTCAAGAAGAGGCTCCTAAGTGTCAATACTCAAAGCATGATAAACATTTCACATTTCACATTTTGATGGTTATTTCAACTTGGATATATTCTAACATTGCTTTGGTGTGTTAATGTTTAAGCCATTATTATAGTTCTTTGCATTTCATTAGATAACAATAGCATAATACAAGATCACTGAGAAATACACAATCACAAGAGACATAACATTTATCCTGAGAAACCCTCTAGGGGAAGAAAACCCAACAAAACTTCCTTATTATAGATAGCCAATACAATGCCAAGAGATCTCTTAAACTAATGCAGAAGATCCTCTCCCAGATATGCGCCACTCTCTCTCCTTCTTTTGCAATTCTGAAACTTGTCTCTCAAAATGAGCAAGTGAGTTGTGTGTCTAAGTGAGGCACTAGCCTCCTTATTTATATTAGACTGGCACGTGTGAAGTGTCTCTTCACTGGCAGGGCCGACTTCTCCAACTGGGTGGTTATAACCACTATTATAATTCAACACCCCTTTAATATTTTCTGGGGCTGAATTCTTATTCTGCCTATTACAATTATCTTTTGACCAATCCACAAAAAGGGATTTGGTCCTTTATAATAACCGACATGATCAATCCACAATGGGGATTGATCCAATGAATAATATCTCAAATAATAATAAGAATACACTTTGCATTTAAATTATTTTAACACTCCCCCTTAACAAGAAGGGTATTCTTCAACAACATCATGTGAGAGAGAGAGGCCTTTATCATCAACAACATCAAGTGGGTGAGAGGACAACATCATCAATATCATCTTGGAACACTGACTTGTGTATCTATAAATCATTAGAAGTTTTCTTCATCGGTAGCATCGTCATTCTCAAAGGAATTCCATCATCATTTGCATCACTATGTATTAGTATAAAAACCAATACATCATCATCATCATCATCACAGCGCGAGGATGGCACATCATAATACATGACTGGCTTTACGTCACAACTGTCAATATGGAAGCTCAGTACTCGTCTCATCTCAATGTCTTGCTTTACGTCACAACACTCAGGCTGGAAGCAAGATACTAGATTGGCTTTACATCACAACTATCAGGCTGGAAGCATAGTACTAGTCTCATCTCATCGTCTTGCTTTACGTCATAACACTCAAGTTGGAAGCAAGATACTAGACTGGCCTTACGTCACAACCATCAGGCTGGAAGCACAATACTAGTCTCATCTCATTGTCTTGCTTTACGTCACAACACTCAAGATGGAAGCAAGATACTAGACTGGATTTACGTCACAGCCATCCAGCCCAGTGCTAGTCTCATCATATCATCTTCCTTTACGTCACAACCATCAGGTCAGAAGCAAGGTACACATCCTACTTTACATCACAACCATCAGGTCAGAAGCAGGGTACTAGACTTGCTTTACGTCGTAGCTATACAACCGAAAGCATAGTAATAGTCACACATCATCTTGATTTACATCGCAACCATCAAGTCGAAAGCAAGGTACTTGTCCTGCTTTACGTCGCAACCATCAGGTCGGAAGCAGGATACTAGACTGGCTTTACATCACAGTTATCCAGCTGGAAGCATAGTTCTAGTCACATCACATCATCTTGCTTTACGTCACAACCATCAGGTCGAAAGCAAGAGATGTCTCATCTCAACATCTACTCCCCCTTTCGAGGAGGGTCCTTTTGGACTATACCAATCTTATCTCAAAAGTACTCAAACTTTATACGAGATAGTGGCTTGGTCAACACATCAACAACCCGTTCATCCGTGCTAATGTACTGGAGATTTTAAGGCTCCTCTCTGCACCATGTCAGGGATGTAATGATATCGGACCTCTATGTGTTTCGACCTGTCGTGGAATACATGATTCTCCGTCATCTTTATGCAGCTCTGGTTGTCACATAGGATCAAGGTTTCTCTCCTCTCTAAGTCAAATAGGCTCGTCAACAACTTTCGAATCCATATAGCTTCGCAACTGGCAGAACATGCAGCAATGTATTATGCTTCCACTGTGTTGAGAGCAATGCTAGATTGCTTACTACTCTGCCACGAGATCATAGCTGATCCCAAACTGAAATAACATCCTGAAGTGCTTTTCCTATTAGAAACACTTCCTGCACAATCTGCATCAGTATATCCACTCAATGTTAAATCATGATCTCCATCATAGCTGAGACCACAATCTATTGTACCCTTAAGGTACCTCATCACATGTTTTGTAGCCACTAAGTGAACATGTTTGGGTTCTACCAGAAACTGACTCAAGGTGTTCATGGCAAAACAAATGTCTAGTCTGGTGTTCGTCATGTACATCAACGATCCAATAATTTGTCTGTACAGTGTGGCATCAATCAATTCTGACGAAGTGTCGACCAACAGCTTCAGCTTCACTTCCATGGGTGTATTCATGGGCTTGCACTCCAACTTGTCGAATCTCTTCAGGATTTCGACCGTATACTTCCCTTGGTTAAGGAAGATCCTCTCAGGACTCTACCATACCTCAAGACCTAAGAAATAATGCATTAGGCCAAGGTCTTTCATTTCAAATTCCGAGGCAAGTCTCTTTTTACATTCGGTGATGAGCTTTTCTTCTCCAGTTAAGAATAAGTCATCCACATATAGCAGTAAGATTACTGGCTCATTATTCATGACTTTGAAGTAGAGGTTAGAGTCTGGTTTACTCTTGGTAAAGCCTAAACTCGTTAAGAAACTGTCTATATGGCCATACCAAGCTCTAGGAGCTTGCTTCAATCCGTATAAGGATTTCTTCAATCGGTAGACATGGGACTTCCTGTCTTCAACCTCAAATCCTTGGGGTTGCTCTATATACACTTCCTCTTCAATGACACCATTCAAGAAAGTTGACTTTACATCCATCTGGTGCAGCTTCCACTTCATCTTAGCTACAAGAGCTATGATGGTTTTGATCAAAGTGTATCTGGCTATAGGAGAGAATGTCTCTTCACAGTCAATGCCTTATTTCTGAGAAAAACCACAAGCGACAAATCTTGCTTTATACTTCTCAATACTTCCATCAACAACGTGTTTTATTTTGAAGAGCCATTTGGAGGATACCACATCTTTACTCTTCAGTCTGGGAACTATTTCCCATACTTCATTCTTCATTATGGATTGGTATTCCTCTGTCATGGCATATGCCCATTCTTTCCTCTAAATGGCTTCTTCAAAGTAGGTAGGCTCCTCTTCTAGGATATTACACATCAAAGTCGTATAACTGGAGAATGGCTTTGGTCTTTTCACCTGTCTCGTAGTTCCTTGGGGAACACCATACTTCTCTCTATCCTGAATAAGCTCTCTAGCCCAAGTTGGTTTCTTTTATGGAGGGTCGTCATCTGAGGAGGTTCTTGCACTTCTACTATATCATGGTCTTCTAGAAGTTCCTCATCAGGGGAAGTTACGACTTCCCTCACTGGTTCTGCGGCTCTAGAAACCTCCCTCATTGCAGTACTGGGGATTACGTGTTCCTCTTCATATACTTCTTCAAGCTGGCATTGTTTAGATTTCTTGAGCGCTACATCTTCATCAAAGGTCACGTCCCTGCTGATCTCAATGTGACGATGACCTGGTATATAGATTCTGAAGGCCTTGGAGACCTCACAGTATCCCACAAATATTTCCTTCTTTCCTGAAGGTTCCAACTTGTTTCTCTTCTCTTTCGGTATATGAATAAATACTGGGCAACCAAATATTTTGAGATGGCTTACCTCTGGCTTCTTTCCGGTGAACATCTTTTACGGGGTCTTGAGCCCAAGTGCACTATGGGACAATCAGTTATGTACATATACAACTGCCATTGTTGCTTCTGCCCATAAGGACATAAGAAGATCTTGATCATGGATCATAGTCTTCACAGCTTCCATTATCGTTCTGTTCTTTCGTTCAACTACACCGTTTTGTTGGGGATTATAGGGAGCAGTGAGTTCCCTCTTGATCCCAACATCTTTGTAGAAGTTCACAAACTCTTTCGATGTATATTCTTCTCCATTATTTGACCTGAGTATCTTGATCTTTCTTTCATAAATATTCTTTATCAACGTTTTGAATTCCTTGAACTTACTGAACACTTCATCTTTAGATTTCAAGAAATATATCCAAGTCTTACGAGAATAATCATCAATAAATGATACATAATATACATACCCACTAATGGAGGACGATGGCATTGGGCCACATACATCTGAATGAATGAGCGCTAGGACTCCTTCTGCTTTGATGTCTTTCTTCGGAAACGGGTTCTTGATGTTCTTCCCTTGTGCACATCCATTGCATACGCCTTCATGGTCACCTTTGAGTTCTGGTAAACCTGTGACTGATTTGCATATGTATGGTAGCGCCTTGTAATTAATGTGAGCTAATCTTCTATGCCAAAGTTCACATGGATTCTTCAATGGCATGGGTCATGGCAGCTTCTGAGTGACCCTTTAGCTTATGCAAGTCACCTTCTTCTTTTCCAATGATGATTGCTTCATTTATGGTCTCTCCTTTAGCATGTTGCCTTCTGCAACCTTCACTATAGCTTCCTCAGGGTTATTACATGTGACCTGGAGCAAGGTCAACAAAACAACAAGCAAGAATAATATCCTTATGATAATATAAAACAATAGCATGAACAATCATCACAGTAGCTCCTTTAGAGATATCACTTATAATTTATCTGAAGAAAAGATTAAAGGTAAGGAATACAATATGAAATGAGGTCAACACTCTCATAGTGTTGTAACCAAGCATTCTTCCATGGCAACCTGGAACTAACACACGAGGTTTCTCCTTTGAATCTTATCCACTTGATTTAATCAAACTTGGAGCCTTGTTTTCAGGAATGAGTGCTTGCTTTTCTTCTAAGTCTCCTTCACTCAAGATGATGAGTGCTTTCTTCAACTTGTCTGTTGTACTAAGACAATACACTATCTTGACAGAAGGTTGGGTTAGAGGATAAGCTCCATGATCACAACTTTTAATCCATCTAATACCTTGACTCAGAAAAGGTTAGAATGATGGTCATAGCTACGACATGCAATCAAAATAATAATGCATATCAGAATAATCACACCTGGGTTGCATCATTCCTTTGAATGTGTTGGATCTTGAGATCCTTCTGGATCTATGGCAAGAGATCCCTTCTCCTGCAAATACTCTTTAAGGTTTAACCATTAAACATATGTGAGTGCATACCTCTAATAGCATTTGCAAGTAGTGGCTCCATCTGGTAGCAGCGGTAATCATTGCCAACTCTTAAGAAAACTTCAAGGGTGATTGCAACTGGTACTATGGTTACAACTGCGACTGATGCTGCAACTGCAACTGGTTCTGAGACTGCAACTGCAACTGCAACTTAGGGTTTTATGAGGAAACCCTAATTTCTCAAACTTCAAATTTTGAAATTTTGATCCAGGGAATAGATGCGTTGAGCTGAGGCGAGTATGCTGGTGTAGTCAGAATTTCGAAAATCCAACTTTTACCCCCTCAAACTTGATCTGTGGATTTTTGGACTGGTGTTTCTGGTTTTTTAGTACTTTTGGTACTCTGGTTTTCTGGTACTTTGTGAAACTAGGGTTTCAATTTCCGGGAGATCTAGCCACTGAAAAGGTGCGCTGAAGGTGCCAAAATGATCCTTGGGGGAGGGCGCACTTTTCTAGGTGGTTTTGGGGCTGAAATACATTTTCAACAAAAAAAACCCTAATTTTCATGTACGACAACAATGACATTTTTCACTTTTCTCTTGTGAAAGATGCCCTCTTCGGCTTGGCTCTGATACCATGTTAATGTTTAAGCCATTATTATAGTTCTTTGCATTTCATTAGATAACAATAGCATAATACAAGATCACTGAGAAATACACAATCACAAGAGACACAACATTTATCCTGGGAAACCCTTTAGGGGAAGAAAACCCAACAAAACTTCATTATTATAGATAGCCAATACAATGCCAAGAGATCTCTTAAACTAATGCAGAAGATCCTCTCCCAGATATGCACCACTCTCTCTCCTTCTTCTGCAATTCTGAAACTTGTCTCTCAAAATGAGCAAGTGAATTGTGAAGTGAGGCGCTAGCATCCTTATTTATATTAGACTAGCACATGTGGAGTGTCTCTTCACTGGCAGGGCCGACTTCTCCAACTGAGTGGTTATAACCACCTTTATTATAATTTAGCGCCCCTTTAATATTTTCTGGGACCGACTTTTTATTCTGCCTATTACAATTATCTTTTGACCAATCCACAAAAGGGGATTTGGTCCTTTATAATAACCGACATGATCAATCCGCAATGGGGATTGATCCAATGAATAATATATCAAATAATAATAAGAATACACTTTGCAGTTA
>ML820317.1:0-34340 GCA_009831015.1 Picea engelmannii
TTTTTAAATGTAATTAAAAAAATAATAATAAATACATTTTCAAGTAATACTACTTTTCAATTGATGAGCTCATTTTAAGTTTTTTTTATTTATGATGGTACCTATTATCAAAGCTACAGTTCAATTAAGCCATAATTTTAACTCCAAAAACAAAATTTATGCTATTGGAAGCATCACTTTTCAATTCAAGGGTCAATTTTCTATGGTTGTATTGGTTGTCAAGGCTGCAATTTCAAACAACAAAATTTTAACCAACCCTCCAAAAGAGAGTGGACTTTTGTGTAATTGTAGTGTTTTTGAAGTGTTTTATCACATTGTGACATTCATGAAAAGATATGTTGGATTGTGATGTTCCTCAATGGTTATGTAGCATTGTAACATTCTTCTTAGTTGATTTATGTTTAATTTCTATGTTCTTCAATGGTTATGTCACAATGCAATGTTCTTAAAGGGTTAGGTTAGATTGTGACATTCTTTAATGGTTAATTCATATTGCATTGCTTATCATGGTTAACACATGTTAATTGTGGCTATATTTAGTTGGCCATGGTTGACTATATTTGATTTGCTACCTTCCTCAATGGTTGTATTGCATGGTGATATCTATTTAGGGTTATGCCACATTGTGATGAACATCTTCACTGACCTATGTCAAATTAGACAATTCCTCAATGGTTACATAACATTGTGATGTACATCAAGGATTATGTCACCTTTCAACATTCCTTAAGGGTTATGCCACCTTTCAACATTCCTTAAGGGTTATGTTTCAGTGTGATGTTCCTGAATGGTCATGATGCAATGTGATATTCATGTTAGTCAAATTCTATGGAATTCCTATTCTACTCAATGTTTATATCGTGTTGTGAGAGTCATAAAGGGTTATTTCAAATTTGGGCACTCTCATGAAGTTGATGGTGAAAAATGTGGCAATGGGGTGTCTAGGAACACAAACACACATGAATGTTCTTGTGTTCTTATAAATGCATATGAATTTTTGAGCCTACAACCTTGAAATTACTTGAACTTCCATGTAGGATTCCAAATTAGTGCAAATTTAGAGTTTTCATAAACATGTGTATGTTCTTAATCCCATGTGTGCACACACTGTTGTGGTGTTTTGATGGAAAAATAAATCATGTCTGGCCATTTGTACCCAACATACTTCATCCGTATTGGATAATTATATTATTTTTCATCTATCTCGATGCTTTCAGAGTGAAAAAAAATGGAGGAATTATCTTGCAAGGTCATTTTAGTGGTAGGTCCCAGTTTGGAAAATTGGGGTCTAGAACCTTCTAGAGCCATTTTGAGGAATTAAATGATGTTCTTTAAGGTTTTGGTGTTTGAAACTCATGCACACCCCCTTGATGGTGTTATTCACTTCGATACCTTTCCAACAATGTAGACCGTGCATCAATCAAAGTTCATATGAAAAAGTTATGCCTCACGCAAGTTGATCTATCGTGTTGACCACCATGGTACAAGAAGATACCACGTCGACCCTAATTATTCATGCATATAGGATTATCCAAATGAATTATTTCAATAATATTATATAAGGTTCAAAAACCTACCATAATTGAGGGTTGAGGAAGTAAAAAACCTACCCCTAGATGGCTATTGGGCTATGTTAAATATCGGGCTAGTAGGAGGATAAGGGGTTCCATTCTATGTTATTGTATTTTGTTCCATAGAAGAGAAGAAAAAATGGGAGTGAGAAATTATATACCATAACATAGGGGCTTAATGTTTTGTAGCATCCTAGCATGCCATAGGTCTCAGGTAACTCCATAGAGAGTGTCTTCTCCTTTGTACTTGCATTATTTCCATACAAGAAAAAAGGGAGCAGAGCAACCTCACCTTCTTGCTAGGTTTTCTCCTGTAAGGGTTTCCTAGAGAAAATATTTGTGCTATATTGTGGATGGTGTGTGATTGTGCTTTAATTTTCTCTATTTTCCACATTTTATATATTTTTCATGCATAAGTAGAAAATTTGTAACTAATTAATCTAGAATCTAAAGGAATTTAACCTTCATGGTGTAGATTTCAGTTTTATTTATCAAATATGTTGTGATGAACTTTTCCAATGGAATATTCACGACATTTAATTGACTATGTTGGTATAAGAGAAGGTTTTTATTTTGGGTATTTGTGGGGAGTTGTAGGATTTAAGAATCAAATTAAAGATAAGTCGCAAAAGCCCTATCCATTGAGGACAAGTCTGTTCATAACAACCCTCGAGATCCAGCAGAAGAGAGATTTGAGAGGTTGGAAGTGAAAGTAAATGACATTAGTTTAAATATCAACCTCCTCATGGTGGCTCTAGCAAGCAAGCTCAGACCATTCAAAGATGATAGAGGCTCTAAATCAGAGATCTGGTCGGAGGGGAAATCGAGAGATAAGGAAGGATTAGGAAAGGAATCGTGAAACTAATCTGAGAAAGAACAATCGAGTTCAAGCGTCATTAACCATTAACATTCCCTATTAAATATGGAAGCGAAAGTGAACATAAATATATACCAAGGTGATATTGATGCATTAAAACTGAATCATTGGTTGCAACAACTAGAATTTTATTTTAGCATTCACCATATAGATGAAGAGAAGAATATTTCATTTGCTAGATTGAAGTTAGAGGGTCATGCTTTAACCTAGTGGAAAATCTATATGGAAACACTTAGGCTCGATGGTGATCCACCAATAACTAGGTGGGAGGAATTCAAAACCCTCATCAAGTCCCAATTTATGTAGAGGAACAATGGATCCCGTGGCACTAGTTCAAGCAGAGGGAGGGGAAGAGTGTATAGGAGTACACCACTAAGTTCAGAAATATGGCCATCATGTTGGGTATCTCTTCAAAGAACATAGATGTACTCCTAAAATATTTTGGGGGTTTACATAGTCATCTATGAAATCAAGTGATTCTCCTCAATCCAAGGATAATGGATGAGGAATGTGTACAGGAACAATACCTGGAAAACATAGGCCAAAAGAAGGGGCAACCAAGTGGTTCTAAGTAGAAAGAGCACTAGGAAGCTTCCAAGGATGGGAACAAGAAGTGGAAAGGGGGAAAATATAAGAAGATAACAATCACTACACATCAATGCAAAGATTCCAACAACCATTTCAATCATTGAAAAATTGATGGCCACATCAAGGAAAAATGTTGGAAACTACATCTAGAGATGAACTCAAAGAACCATAAGAAGGATGGAAAGAAAAAGAACCTTATAGTCACAGATTCGAGAAATCAGGTTGAAAGTAGGTTAGATGTGGATGGAAATATTGTTTGCAGATCTGTGCATAATGAGATGAATATGAGTATCTTTCATCACTGGGAAAAGAAGGATATGACCAAGCTCTTCCACATCAAGACTCAGGTCAAGAAGAATAATATAGATTCTCTATTAGACTCTAGTTCACAAGATAATATCATAGTAGTGGATATTGTCAAAAATATTGGATTGAAGTTTCACAATCATCCTAGCCCCTATCCACTGGGTGGGGTAAAAAAGGATGAAAAGATAAAGGTAACGAAACAATGTAAGATTAAATTTGATGTAAGTGTTTATTTTATTTATGAAGTGGAGTTGGAAATAGTACCCCTTGATGTATGTGGAGTAGTATTTGGAATCCCTTACTTGTATATGACGGATGCAATATTCATGCAAAGAGCCAACTAGTACCGACTAATCAAGGATGGGAAGTCCTACATCATCAACATGCATAAAGGAAATTCAAATATCTCACTAGTAAGTTCCAACCAAGCCAAGAAGTTGATTAGTTATAGTAAGAAATATGTGATGATTTTCTTAAGAGAAAATCAGTCCGATTATAAGTCAATGAGAGTGAAGGAATTCCTAGAGGGGTGAACTAAAGAGTAGAAACTATTGGATAGTTGGTTTTCATTGATGTTGTTGGTTAGATGGTTTTCATTGATGTCAACAAAATTGGTTGTCATGGATGTCAACATATGTGATGGGTGAATTTGAAGAAGTCTACAAGAAGAAGCCCTAGAGGCGTGGTTATGAATTCCAAAGTTGTTTGAGGAATACATATATGAAGGAAGATGTAAATTCATGTAACAAACTCATAGATGAATGTTCCTCATCATACCATTTCCAGAGGTAGGTGGTATGTCACATGGTTCCTCACGGTTGAGGAGATATGACTTATTGAAGACGGAATTTTCAATGTATGGTTAAGAATCCCTAAACAATTATAACAAGAAGTGACAAGTCAACCCAAAATTAATTAAAATAGTAAAATTTGTTGCAAAAAAGAAGTGACAAGTTGACCCCATTGCAATAAACATTAAGGATGTTGTTGGTAAAGTCGATCTCAATAGAATAATCATTAAAAATTAAATTGAATTGTATTTGGGTCAAGTCGGACCTAAAATAAGGGTGCCATATATAGTATAAATAAAGAAACTAGGAGTTGATTTGTTACATTAACTCAAGTGATTTTTATCTGACGTAGCCAAGAAGATCTGAGGAAAATTTTAGAGGGAATATGAAGTGAATAAGGGAGAAATTCCAAGGGAGTATGAAATATTGTGATGATGTGTTCTAAGGTATGTTATTTAAAGGTCATGCTACCATTTTCACTTTAACGTCTTTTCTAGAATGATTCAGATAGCATAAATTGGAGGTTGTTGAGAACACATATCAAAGTACATGTGGTAAAAATTTCATCTTCTAGCTCTTTGTAATTTTGGAGATACACTTTGTAGAAGATAGGGTTTTTGACCAGTCCTAAAACTAGTCTCAATTAGGAATTCCAGGTAAAACAACCATAACTTCTTCATAGAGGATCCAAATTTTGTGGGACTAAATTTAGTGGAAATGTAAAAATTCATAGTATATTGTGTGCAACTTTTAGATTCAAATATTAAATATTGAGCACATGGAATGTTGTACAAGTTCTCTTTCCAGAATAGTCTAGAATTGAACAATGTACAGAGTTATGCTTGTTGAAATTTAGGTTTTTTGACTAATCCAAAAGTAGTTCTGCGAGATTGAGGTAAAGTTTGATGAAGATGCTATTCTCTTTTTTCTGAAGTTGAGGAAGATATGCATGTATGTAATTTTTTGTATCATGTCTTCTATAGGATCAAAGGTATCCTTTACATGTGTTATTGAGGGTTATGTTTATGGTACATGCTTGAGGCATGTCTTGATGATGATGGTACATGATATGGTACACCTTTGTGATGATATGCTACATTGTTAGAAGTATATCTTGGCTATCTTGGTATCTAGTTTGGTATATGTCATGGTGATGTTATCACATGTTTGAGACACATCTTATGGTACTTATTTGAGGCACATAATTGATGATATATTATGGTACATTGTGTATGGCATGATTGAGACATATCATGAGTGATATGGTATATGCTTGATGCATATATTGGTGATGTTATGGTACATGCTTGGTGATGATAATACATGTTGAGACACATCTTGGTGATGTTATGGTTCATGTTTTGATACTTATTTTGGCACATGGTTGAGGCACATATCTTGATGATGATATGGTACATTTTTAGAGGCACTTTTTGGTGATATTGGTACATGATATGGTATAGGTTTTGGTACATGGTTGATGCATGATATGGTACAGGTTGATGTACATGGTAAGGTAGATGATGATGTACATGGTATGATGATGGTTTTGGTATCCATATGAGTGGATCTTGTTATAGTTGGTTGATGATGGTATATCAGTGACAGACACAATGACGGGTTGGATGATTGGTTGATTATCAGTTACAGGTTGATGTGACAGTGAAAGTGACAAATTGTTTGATGACAATGGAAGTTATAGGTTGATCAGTGGTTGTGATGTGGATTACTTAACACACACCTAGGATTTATTTTTCCTAAGGTTTTACCTATGTTTATTAGTCATTATCCAGTCTCCTAAAGTTTAGGGAGAATATATTCTTCAGTTTTCACTTCAGTTTGATCAGTTGAGTGGAGTATAGATGCTACATTGGGATTATCACCATGCATCATTGGGATCATCACCAGCTAATGTGCATTTTCCTTGGGATCATCACCAGAATAACGCATTACTCATGATTCCATGATATCCTCCTCACTTTTCTCTGTTTCAATCAGTTAACTGAAGACTGAATGACTAGTTACCTTAGACTAGGTGGCAGTTCACTCCCATAACTGCCTGAGATACTAGACTAGGTGGGAGTTTACTCCTGTAACTATTGGTGTGTGTCTAGATCGCTCTAGACCACCACTATGGAACATTGTATTCTCCTACATTGCACATTATTTGAGTTATACATAGTAAATCATGTGTAAATTATCATTCATTCTTTTGGTTAATGAGAATTCTTCCATTCTTTCTCTCCTTCTTCTATTTTATCATATTTTCTCTGCAACTGTGTATGTCAATTCCCATATAGATCTATTCTGTGTAGGTTCAACACATTTACATGGTATCAAAGCTGATGGACTACTATGGAAAATACACACCAAATTATTTTTACAGGTACCGAAGACTGAAGACAACAAAAAAATGGAATTTTCAAAAGAATTCATTCTTACACCATACAAATTATTTGCATGGAAGGAGAATATGATCATGCATATTTGAAGTAGAGGATTGTACAGGTTAACCATGAAAATAGATATAGAACCAACATCATCCATATAAAAATACAAGTATCTAAATCGAATGGATGAATCGTTTGGAAATTTTGCAGTCTCATTTCTCCTAAACTCCTATTTCACATATCCTCATGTAAAACCCCCAATAAAGCATGGAACACCATCGAAGGGTTTTTTGGAAAATAGGATGAGATGAGGGGACACTTGATCGAGGTGTAATTTCTCACATTGGATCCAAAAACCTTCGACAATCTCCAAGATTTCTTTACCAAATATAAGGATTTGTTGTCGCAACTCAAATCTTGCAGGGTTGATAAATCTGAGGAGAAACAAATGGTTCTCACCATTCTCTCCAAACTTGGTCTAGAATACTCGGTGTTTGTATCCACATTTCATTCAGAAAAATTCACATCTAGATCTATCTGGAAGATGCCCTCTCTTGAGGACTTTATCGAGTCTTTGACACAAGAGCAGAGAAAATTCATCAATATGGGAAAAATAAAAGGCCCAAAGGCGCATTCACTTTCTATGCAAGATGGTAGTGGTCATTAATATCGGAAATATAAAGACAAAGAAAAAAGTAAAGAACATGAAAATAAAAAGAATGAAGGGTACTCAAAACCCTTCCACGATGCCTTCGGATCCAAAGGGGGAAAGGGAAGAAAAGGGGAGAAATGCACTTACTTCCATAAAGGATTCCATCCAGAATATGAATGTATGTAGAAAAAGATAGATATAATGACCCAAATAATTCAGAAAAACAACCTTGGATATCACATCTCCGAGGGTGGAAAGAAGAAGAATCCAGAAGATCAGAATCCCAAGAGAGGAAATTCTATCCATGCTTTGATTGCCATCAACTCATCTCTCGATGGTTGGATCATAGGTTCATGAGCATCACACCATAGGACTACTACAAAAGAAGTGTATTCTTCATTGGATGCATGCAAAGGTCCTCCTATTCTAATGGGGGACAAATCTCTAGTCGAGCTCACCAACAATGGAAGGATTTAACTTACAAACAAAAGCTTCGAGAATGTGCTACACATTCCCAAACTTTCCGTCAATATTCTCTCTTTGTATCAGATGAAAAACTAAGACACTGTAAAGATAGTCATATTCACACCTGATGCAGTGGATATATATGTCATGAAAACTAATTCCAGGGTTGCTACTGGTGAGGTAAATCATTAATCTAGACTCTACACATTTTCTAAATTTATTGAATGTGATTCTACATTTCTGCTTACCCATGTTGATGAAAGAAGTAGGATATGGCATGAAATGTTTGGGAATTTAAATTTCATATATATACAACATCTTAGCAAGAAGGGAATGGTTGATAGTCTACCTGAAATCCACTTCTCCAAAGTACTTTGTGAGGGATGTGTTCTTGGAAAACACCCTCAAGAGAAATTTGACAAAGAAAAGACTCAAAAGGCTTACTTTCCTTTATATATGATCCATAGTGACCTCATGGGCCCTTTTTCGCATCTATAAATCAGTAAAGTGAGGTATGTGCTGATTTTTTTTGATGATTTCTGACACTTCACATGGATTTACTTTCTCATAAAAAAATCAGAGGTCTTTCAACACCTCAAATATTTCAAAGCCGTTGTTGAGACATAGTCAAGAAAGAAAATAAAAGTCCTTCAAACAGATAATAGGGGAGAGTATGTCAACCATGAAATACAAAATATTTGTAATGAGGTAGTGATTCAGTTGCAACACATGATTCCCTATACTCTGCAACAAAATGGAGTTGCTGAGCGGAAAAATAGAACTGTAAAAGAGAAGGCATCTTGCATGCTACATGCAAAGTCACTTTCAAAGAGATTATGGGTTGAAGAACTTAATTGTGAAACCTACATAAAAAACATATCTCCCCATAGATATGTCCAGGATAAGACCCTCTATGAGGCTCGGAGTGTCATCAAATCAGAAGTGAACCACTTTCATATTTTCGGTTCATGTGCATGGGTCAAGATTCCCTCTAATAAGAGGCAGGCACTTGACCCACAGAGCACAGAGTGTATCTTTGTTGGATTCCCTGACGATGTGAATGGATAAAAAATCATTGATCTTTCCTTAGACTGGCTCATCATTGAGTGTAGTGTCCAATTCGAGGAAAGTGTCTTACATGTACCTCAACATCCGCATGCATACACCTTTATTCTTCCACCCGTCAGAGATGATAAGCATGCACATACTGACTCTTATTCAGATGAGAATTTTGATTCATAGGATTCAGATGATCTAGATATATATTCAGTACAATCAGATGCAGATTCAGTGCATCCACATGCAGATGTAGAGCTAGAGCAGAGGCCCAAGTGGGCCAAGACTTCTCTTCGACTTTTTGGGGATCCAACTAATACTAGGACTCGATCTGATCTTAAGGAGCCTCCTCTTACATTCACTGGAAATGAACCGATGCCACCCAATAATATTTTTAGTCTTCAGATCCAAAGTCTTATGGTGAGGCTACTAGAAATCCTTTTAGGGAATTTGCCATGCAAGAGGAGTACAACTCCCTCCTCGAGAACCAGACTTGGTATATGGTTCCCCTTCCTTCAGGAAGGAAATTTGTTAGGTGCATATGGGTCTATATGAACAAGAGAAAAACATATCGATAGGTTAGCAGATAAAAAGCTAGGCTAGTTTCCAAAGGATTTCAGTAGGTGCATGGCATTGACTATGATGAGACCTTCACTCCAGTAGCGAAGATGGATTCCATACATTTGGCACTTGCCATTTCTATAGCCAAGGGATGGGAAGTCCATCAGATGGACATGAAGAATGCATTTCTTCATGTCGATCTCTCTGAGGAGATCTATATGGAACAAACCCAGGTATTTATGTAGCATTCATCTTTGGTCTGTCGATTGAAGAAGTCTCTTTATGGACTCAAGCAGGCTCCAAGGCCATGGTATTCCAATATGGACTCCTACCTGTTGTCACAATTTTTTTTACGTTGTAAGTCATACTCGAATGTTTACATGCTCAGGATGAATGATTCACTTATACTCATAGTTATGTATGTTGATGATTTTATGATCACCAGTTGCTCGACTTCAGTGATTGCTGCAGTCAGGAGGATTATGCATGATAGGTTCTTGATGATGGACATGGGTCCACTACATTTCTTCCTTACAATTGAGATGATTCAATATGCATCAAGCATCAAACTGTCTCAGTAAAAGTATGGACGAGATCTCCTTGAGAGATTTCACATGATAGACTGCAAGTCTTCCCTGACTCCTTTTCTATCAAGATTCAGAATTAGGGATGGCAGGGAAACTCAATTGGTTGACAACACACTATAAAAACATCTAGTGGGGAGCTTGTTGCAACTCACACACTCTAGACCAGACCTCTCCTATGCAGTTGGAGCAGTCTCTAGGTTCATGTAGGAGCCACATGAGCTACATTGGAAGGATGCAAAGTGTATCCTTCGATATGTATAGGGCACTATAACGATTGGGATTCACTATGAATAAGACTCTACATTGGACCTCATCAGGTTCACTAATTCTGAATGGGTTGTCGATAACATTGATCACAAGTCCACATCTGGTTACTCACTTAGTCTTGGTTGCGAGCCTATCTATTGGTCGAGCAAGAAGCAATTTGCTATTGCTCTATGTTCAGCCGAGGCAGAGTACATAGGGGTAGTTAACATAACCATTCAGGCTATGTGGCTACACCAGTTTCTCAATTAGTTGGGAATTTAGTTTCATCGGTCGATCGTCATCTGTTGTGACAACCACAACACTTTGAAGTTCTGTAGAGATCCATTTCAGAGGCAGTGGACAAAGCAAATCGAGAACTACATACACTACATCTAGGACTTAGTACACAAGGGGATCATTGACCTGTAATTCTGTTCTCAGTAGAATAGACTGTAGACATCTTCACTAAGAACTTCACTGAGAAGAAGTCCCATTCTTTGCGCAATCGTCTTGGAGTGAAGGACACATTTTCCTAGCAATTGCCAGTTCTTCTTTTTACATACATTGTACCTTGAGGGGGGGGGTTTCCCATGAGGTTTTCCCTCTTTCCTCATTTTATTTCAATGTATCTTTTGTATTTGGGTACCTAACATGGTCTCGTTGTCAGTACCCATTCTTTATTTTCACCATAGTGATGTTCATGGGGGGTGTTGGAGTACTTCACACACACCTAGGATCTCTTTTTCCTAAGTTTTTCCCTATGTTTATTAGTCATTATCCAGTCTCTGAAAGTTTAGGGAGAATATTCTCTTCATTTTTCACTTCAGTTTGATCAGTTGAGTGGATATTAAATGCTACATTGGGATTATCACCATGCAACATTGGGATCATGACCAGCTAATGTGCTTTGTCCTTGGGATCATCACCTGAGTAGTGCATTACTCATGATTCCCTGATCTCCTCCTCACTTCACTCTATTTAAGTTAGTTAATTGAAGATTGATAGACTAGTTAACTCAAACTAGGTGGAAGTTCACTCCTGTAACTGCTTGAGAGACTATACTAGGTGGAAATTTACTCTCGTAACTATTGGTGTGTGTCTATATCACTCTAGACCAACACTATGGCACATTTGATTCTCCTCTAGTGCACATTAGTTGAGTTATATAGATTATATCATGTGTAAATTATCATTCATTCTTTTGGTTAATGAGAATTCTTCCATTCTTTCTCTCATGCTTCTGTTTTCTCATATTTTCTCTGCAATTGTGTATGTCAATTCCCAACTAGATCTATTATGTGTAGGTTCAACACATTTACAAGTGATAATTTGATTTTACACTTATATTTCAGGGTGACAGGGAAGGGCAGGGAAAAGGGGTTGTATCCTCCTTCTAGTTGATCCCAAAGAACTCAGGGAGTTGGAGCCTGTAAATCAGGGGGTTTTAGCCTCCTTCTGGTTGGAGTTGGAGAACATAGGGAGTTGTAGCTTCCTTCAAGTTGGAGCTTGTAAACTAGGGGGTTGGAGTCTCCTTCTAGTTGTAGCTCGAGAATTCAGGGAGTTGTAGCTTCCTTCAAGTTGGTGATGGAGAATTGTGAAGTTGGTGCTTCCTATGAATGTATTATTGATATATATAATAAAACATTTCATGGTTTTCTCCCATTTGGTTTTCCACGTAAATTATGGTGTATTGTGTATCTATGGTTTTTTATTATGAACTGGTGAATGATATTTTTATGATGCAATGATATATTGAATGCAAAAGTGATAAACTATTGAATACCACTGATAAAGTTGAAGTTTAAATATACATTTTTTGAAAGTGGTAAAAAGTGCTCATATTAATTCACCCCCTTTCTCAGTATTCCAATAATTGGTATTAGAGAAGGTCCTTCAAGAAAAAAATCTAACCACTGGAAGGAATATCATGGATTATGATAAGATTGCAGTACCATAGTTTGATGGGAAGAACTATTCCTTCTGGAGAAGAAGAATGAAAACATATATACAATCACATGGATTTGATGTTTGCTAAGCAGTGGTATATGGATACACATTACCTACCCCTCCTGCAACAGATACAGATGGGAAGAAACACAATGAAAACAATTTGAAGGATACAAATGTGATTTTGAATGGTCTAGATCACTCAATATATGTCATAGTTATGCACTATGATTCTGCAAAGGATATTTGAGACAAACTTCGGTATAGCTATGAAGGATATACCAAAGTAAAAAAGGGCTAAGATTCAAACTTATAGAGGTCAATTTGAACAACTAAAAATGACGGAAGATGAACATATTACATCCTACTTTCTGAGAATTGATGAAATAGTGAATGCTATTAAAGGCTTAGGAGAAGAAGTTAAAGAATGAACCATTGTCTAGAAGATACTAAGGTCTCTTCAAATGAGATTTGATCCTAATATTTTAGCACTAGAAGAAAGAGAAGATCTGGGTACGATAATAATGGACGAGCTACATGGAATATTTACAGCTTATGAAATGAGAACAGAACATGAAAATCTATCCAATAATACAAAGAAAAAGAAAAATATCGATTCAAATCCAAATTGTAGTTGCAACGATGATTCAGATGAAGATGAAGAAATAGCCAACTTTGTAAGGAAGTTGAAGAGAGGAATCATTAAGTAAAAATGTATTCTTCCCTTAAAATGTTTAATTGTGGTAAAATGGGTCATTTTTCAAATAAGTGTCCTTATGCTAAGAAGTCAGATAGTGATGAAGAAAAATATCACAAGAAAGAAAAAAATTATCAAAAGGGAAACATGAAAGGATATAAAATGAAAGTCTTCAAGAAAAACCTTTACTCAAGAGATGATAGTTTATCATCTGATGAAGATAATGAAAAAAATAATGACTCAGAGAGAGTACTCTTTATGGCTACGAAAACTAAGAAAATAAATCATAAAAATGATGAAGAAGGTGGTTAAGTGGATATTGAGGAAGAATTAATCAATGTTTTAACTGAGCTAAAGAAAGAAAGGAAAAAAAAAACAAATTATTGAAAGAAGAAATCATCTCCTTGAAAACCCAAATTGAAGAAATAAAGAAAATGGAAGAAGTAATGCAAAATCATATGATAAAGAAAGAAAAGGAGTGTGAGAAACTTGAAGAAGAAGTCGACTCATTGAGATTTGAAGTCAACAAGCTCAACAAGAACTTGAAAAGTTCTCAAGTGTGAGAAAACATTCTCAATAATCAAAGGACAAACAATGACAAATTTGGACTAGGATACAAGAATGTTCTTTTTGAGGAAGGTTCAAGATCCATGACGAAAGAAATAGAACAAAATAGTTATTTATAAGTTCTAAAAGGAAGGAATCGTGGTCACCAAGAGTCATAGAGGAATGAATACAAAATACCCTCTACATTTAGGCAGCAAGGAAGCTTCAATCATTATGAAGGAAACAAGCAAAGAGAATATTGTGATCAGGCAATGAAATAATTCATAAGGACTACACCACAAAGAAGATCATTTACTCCCATGTATCAAAATTTATTTTTGGGTCATTGTTTTACATGTACTAACTTTGGACATAAAGTTGTAGATTGCATAGCATATGGAAGAAACTCTCTCCATGAAGGAAAACACTAATGTCATATATAGGAAGGTTTGGAGAAGAAATAAAAAACAAGAAGAACAAGTGAAAGAATACCAAGACCTAGAGATCATACTCACGAGATTTTCAACAACACAAGATCATGATGAATCCACAGGAAAAGAGGAAGATGTCAAAATACAGAAAGAGTGTGAAGGTGAAAAGGATGTCAAAACTTGGGAAGAGGATAAAAAGAAAGATGTCATAATGCAATTCAGAACTTAGGAAGATGATGAATCCAAAGACGAAAAGGAATATTAATCCACATCAGAGCGAGTATTGTTTTGAGACATCCGACTTGGAGACTCCCAATAAATATGAATGTTGAAGAGGGGGAGTCTAAGAAACAAGTCCACATATTATAGAACTATATTTCGAGCACTCTAAAGTGTTTGAAAATTTTGGGAAAGTTGTTTCATAATGGTTGGATGACAGAAGTGTTGAATGTCTTCTGATAGTTTTTTTGAGGAGTATCTTTCAAAACACATTCCCATGCAAGTATCAACTGAAATTTCTGAAGTATATCATTGGATCACTTTTTAGGTAGAGGTTCATGATCATATAGAGGATTCCATGTTTGTATTCAGGTAGGGATATATTCAGTACATATTGTTTCATTATAAGTAGAAAAATTGAGGAGCAAGGAATATGCTGTGATCAGTTGCAGCAGATGGGTCAACATTGTATGCAGTTGAGTAGCAAAATCATGGACAATTTTATGACATATGGACAAAGATGAATTCATGAGACACTTGGCATGCATAAAAGAGATTAGTTAGAAAATATGCATAATAGTGGATGGAATCATATTGATAGGTGGAATCAGTTAGTTATAGGAAGAAAAGAAATGAAAGGAACAATAGAACAAGGGAAGACAAATTTTCAATAGAAGCTATACCATCGAAGGAAAATTGTTGAAAATTATGGTCATTTATGTGAACTTGAAAAGCCATGAAGATTTGAAGTCAAGTAATTTTTGAATGCTTTTTATATATCTTACTGAATTACAAGAGGAAGCACCAATGAAAAAGAAGCATCAAAAGAGAGGAAAGGAAGTATGTACAGGAAATCCCCACATTAATCTACACAAAATATTATAGAGAAGTCAAGGGAAGATAAATTTTTAGACAGAGAGATCATATTAGTAGCATGAATATAGGGGGAGACATATCGATAAGGTAGTGACCCTTTTTCCTATGATGTCAAAGAGGAAGAAAGAGAAATATTAGAAGAGAAATATCATAATCGTGAAGACAAGGGGAGAAGCCCCAAAGGGAGATACCCTTTTCCATTGATGTCAAAGGGGGAGAGAAACATGAGAGAGAAACATAAGGATAGAAAGATCAGGAGCATTGATCACAGGTGGAGTATGAGTGTTTCCATCATTGCCAAAGGGGGATATTGTTGGATAGTTGGTTTTCATTAATGTTATTGGACATATGGTTTTCATTGATGTAAAACAAATTGGTTTCCTTTGATGACAACATAAGTAATGGGTGAATTTAAAGAAGTCTACAAGAATCCCTAGAGGTGTGGTTATGAAACTTGAAGTTGTTTGAGGAATAAGGATATGAAGGACAGTGTAAATTTAGGTAACACACTCATATATGGATAGTCCTCATCATACCATTTCCAATGGTAGGTGTTACGTCACGTGGTTCCTCACGATTTTGGAGATATTCCCTCTTGAAGATGGAAGACCCGAAGTATGGTTAAGAACCCTAAAAAATTGTAAAAAGAAGTTACAAGTCGACCCCAAATTAATTAAAAGAAGAAAATTTGTTGCAAACAAGAAGTTACAAGTCATCCCCATTGCAATAAATATTAAGGTTTTTGTTGGTAAAGTTAGTCTTAATGGAATAATCATTAAAAATTAAATTGAATTTTATTTGGGTCAAGTCAACGTTAAAAAGAGGGTTCAATATCTAGTATAAATAAATCACCTGGGAGTTAATTTGTTACATTACCTCAAGTTATTTTTATATTAGGTAACCAAGGAGATCTGAGGAAAATTTTAGAGGGAATACACAGTGAATAATGGAGAAATTAAAATGGAGGATGAAGTCATGTGATGATGTGTTCTAAGGTATGTTATTTAAAGATCATCTTACCATTTTATCTATAGCATTTTTTCTAGAATGATTTAGATAGAAAAAATTAGAGGCTGTTGATAAGACATATCAAGTTACCAATGGTAAAAGTGTCAGTTTCTGGATCATTTTAATTTTGCAGATACACTCTGTGGAAGATAGGATTTTTTATTAGTATTGAAACTAGTCTCAAATAGGTGTTCTGGGTAAAATAGTCTTAACTTCTTCATGGAGGATCCAAATTCAGTGAGATGAATTTAAGTGGAAATATAACAATATTTAGTATTTTTTGTGTGAGTTTCAGAATCAAATATCAAATATTGAGCACGTGGCATGTTGTACAAGTGCACTCTCTAGAATAGGATAGAATTAAGAAGGTACAGGGTTATGCTTGTTGAAAATTAGGGTTTGTTACTTATCCAAAACTAGTCCCAAGAAACTGAGGTAAAGTTTTATGAAGATGTTATTCTCTTGTTGCTGAAGTTGAGGAAGAGCTACATGTCTTTAATTTTGTGTATTAGGTCTGCTACATGATCAAAGGTATGCTTTACATGTGTTATTGAGGGTTATGTTTATGGTACATGATTGATGCATGTCTTGATGATGATGGTACATGATATGGTACACCTTTGTGATGATATGATACAATGTTAGAAATATATCTTCGCTATCTTGGTATCTTGTTTGGTATATGTCATGGTGATGTTATCACATGCTTGAGGAAAAAACTTATGGTACTTAGTTGAGGCACATCATTGATGATATCTTATGGTACATGGTGTATGGCATGATTGAGACATATCATGAGTGATATGGTATATGCTTGATGCATATCTTAGTGATGTTATGGTACATGCTTGGTGATGATAGTGCATGTTGAGACACATCTTGGTGATATTATGGTTCATTATTTGATACTTATTTTGGCACATGGTTGAGGGACATATCTTGATGATGATATGGTACATTGTTAGAGGCACTTCTTGGTGATCTTGGTACGTGCTATGGTACATGTTTTGGTGCATGGTTGATACGTGATATGGTACATGGTTTATGCATGGCTAATGCATGATATGGTATAGGTTTATGTACATGGTATGGTATAGGTTGATGTACATGGTATGGTGATGATTTTGGTATCCATGTGAGTGGATATTGTTATAGTTAGTTGATGATGGTATATGAATGACAAAGAAAGTGACAGGTTCGATTATTGGTTGATTATCAATTACAAGTTGATGTGATAGTGACAGTGACATGTTGGTTGATGAAAATGGCAGTTACAGGTTGATCAGTGGTAGCGACATCTTGAGTCTACACTTATATTTCAGGGTGGTATGACAGGGAAAGGAAAGGGGGTTGTAGCCTCCTTCCGTTTGGTGCCAAATAACTCAAGGAGTTGGAGCTTCCTTCAGGTTGGAGCCTATAAATAAAAGGGTCGTATCCTCCTTCCAGTTGGATCCAAAGATCACAGGAAGTTGTATCTTCCTTCAGGTTGGAGCCTGTAAACTAGGGGGTTGGATCCTCCTTCTAGTTGTAGCTAGAGAATTAAGGGAGTTGTAGCTTCCTTCATGTTGGATCCTATAAATAGGGGGTTGGATCCTCCTTCTAGTTGTAGCTAGAGAATTAAGGGAGTTGTAGCTTCCTTCAGGTTGGATCCTGTAAATAGGGGGTTGGAGACTCCTTCCAGTTGGTGCTAGATATTTGGGATGTTGGTGTTTCCTATGAATGTATTCTTGATATATATAAGAAAGCANTGTAGCTAGAGAATTAAGGGAGTTGTAGCTTCCTTCAGGTTGGATCCTGTAAATAGGGGGTTGGAGACTCCTTCCAGTTGGTGCTAGATATTTGGGATGTTGGTGTTTCCTATGAATGTATTCTTGATATATATAAGAAAGCATTTCATGGTTTTATCCCATTTGGGTTTCCACATAAATTCTGGTGTATTGTGTATCTGTGGTTTTTTATTATGCACCGATGAATGATACTATTTATGATGCAATGTTATACTGAATGCATAAGAGATAAACTATTGAATACTGATGATAAAGTTGAAGTTTAAATATATTTTGGTTGAAAGTGGTAAAAAGTTCTCATACTGATTCACCCCCCCCCTTCTTAGTATTCCAACAAAAACATCATTTCAAGGAATTTCTATAATAATATAGAGGCTTTTTCAAGGATTCTAAAGGGATACCACCCAAGAGAGATATCGAGAAGGAAATATAATTATTTCTAGACTCCCTATTGACGAATATTGGGTTGTATAGACAATTTGTTCTAGAAATGAATGAAGTGAAGAAGTAGTTGCAATAGTTGTTGGAGTAGGGTGTGATTCGACCAAGTACCACACCTTGTGGGTCACCCATAATAATTATTACCAATAAGGATGGGACTTGGAGAATGTTCATTCATTACAAGGAATTGGACAATATTACACTCAATAATCAATACCCTCTACTGAGGATCGATGATCTATTAGACCAAGTGCAACATGTGAAGTATGTCAGTAAACTCGAATTGAAATCAAGATATAAACAAGTACTAGGGAATGTGAAATTTGAAACTGATGTAGTGTGTTAGCACTTAATCTTGTTAGGGTCTTGTGAGTTGTTTTTTTGCCTAGGTCTGTAATTTTATCTGTCTTTCCTCCCTTTGCAGACCCGATTCTAAGTTTTCCCTCTCGACTTGTAGTTTTTCCTTCTATATACCTCCATCTGTTTGACAGATCTTTTTTCTATGGCAGTTTGCCTAGGAAGTATTGGCCATAAGCTTCTCTGTCTTCTTTAAGGTTGATCACTTCTCTCTCTACCTCTGTCCCTAAGCCTTCATTTTCCCAAAGTCCCAGCCATGTCATCCAAGTCTTCATCGTCACAGGCCACAACAATGAGAGCGGTTTAATAGGGACTCAAATCAGGCGAGCGAGAAATTTCATCCTTCAACAAAGGAAAGCGAGCATGGGAATCGGGAGTTTTAATGTTGTAAAATGGTTCAACAAGGATCATGAAATCCCTATTCACGAAGGGGAATATATGAACCATCCAAATTAAGGGACGCATGGCACAGGATCCAAGCTGTAGAGAGAGTCTTTTGGGGAAGTTGAGGGGAGGAGTGTTGATGGCCCAAAGTTCTGAAACATCGATATGATTTTGACTGTCTGTTTCAAAGGGAGAAATCCTTGTCACTCCTCTTTCCCCTGAAGTAGTGTCATGGTTTAGACCGAGGACCTCAGAAGATTTTCCTACTCCAGGCTTTATTACTCCTCCTCCTGTTAGAGTTTTTGATTTTGCAGAAAGAGGAACCTCTGCTCACTCTAGCCCTGTAACCTTGTCTCCAAATATTTTGATGTTCCCCTTTCCTCCAGAAGGCTCAGTTTCAGTTTCTCCTGATCTAACTCCATCCCCTCCTAGTTCTCCTCTACATATTATCCCTATGGCAGGTGCTAATCCCCATAGAAATAGAATGGATTCCTTAGTAGCTGCTCGATATGCCCTTCTAATTCTGCCTCAACCTATTAATGGCTTACCAGATGGTGGCTACCTTAAGCATATACCTAAGTTCACGGGGGAGGGAGATATTACTGCAGTGGAGCACCTTGCAACTTTCTATATTTATGATGATAACTATGTCATAGTAGATGAATATGTGTGGATGGGGATTTTTGTCCATAGTCTTGATGGATAAGACATAATGTGGTTCAGAGCCCTAACCCCTGGATCCATCGTTGGGATTGAGGATATTGATGATGTGTTCTTGAGACAATTGGGGGATAAAAAGGAATTCATGTATTATATCATAGAGTTCATGTCCCTAAAGAGAAAAGAGGGAGAGCATGTCTCTGATTTCTCCAAAAGATTCAACAAAATGTACAATAAAATCCCTGCTGAGATAAATCCTACAGAGGCCTCTGCCAAAATTACCTATGGAATTTATTTTGACCCTAACGTATGCCTCCTGTTAAGAGAGAGGAGAGATACTTCCTTGGCTCACATGCAAGGTGCAGCCCTGGAAGTAGAATCTAACATATTGGCAATTGACCGACTCAGGAATAAGGCTGATAAAGAAAGAGGAAGGGGAAGATATGAAACCTCAACCTCTAGTTCCTCTGCCCTCCCCCCTCAAATGGAAGAAGTAACCAAGTTTCTAAAATCACTTTCAGCCAGAATGGAAAGGTTGGAATTGGAGGGAAAGAAGACATACAAAAATACCCAAATTGTTGATAACAAAGGCAACTTCAGGAGGCCAAATAACAATACTCCTCACATAATGTAGAGAGAGCCTCGGAACAAAGACAACGATGATAAAAAAATCTAGACCCCTCTTCAGAACAACCTTGTCACAGATAATGGTGGAGAGGAAGAGGACATAGACCCAAAAATTCACTGTCTTGAAGATTCATCCGCTTCTCCTCACTTAACTCAATCAACATACGAGGAGTTTCTCATGGAAATTCAATTAAATGAATTGAGCAAGGGGGATAAGACCGGCGACAACCCAAATATATACAACCTCGGGTCTAAGAAGAAAGAGGGGAAGTATGACATCCCTCGTCAGGCTCCTAGAGTAGAAAATATTCCCAATGATGTAGCAAGCAACAACAAGGAGAGAAAAACAGAGAGCCTCCCACCAGTAGACAAAGGTCCTATCCCAGAGGTAAAATAAATTCTGAAGCCCCACCTATTTTAACTTTGAGCATGGAATTTATAAGATTAGGGTCCCGATACCCCTTTCATATCTTTTCAAGCATGAATAATTTAAGAAATCCCTGTCGAAGTTGTTGTTTCCTGAACCTCTTCTTTTCCCACCAGGCTCAATCAATTTGCAAGATGAGAAGCCAACAATATCCTAGATCTTATGGTAGAAGATAGAGATGATTCATCCCCTCCCTTCTACACATTCCTGGACATACATGACAAGGTGTTGCATAACTGTTTGATGGATTCAAGGGCCTCTCATAATCTCATGCCCAAAACTGTCATGGAAGAACTAGGACTAGAAATCACAAAAGAATACCATGACTTGTATTCTTTTGATTCAAGGAGAGTGCAATGCGTTGGGGTCATCAAATATCTGGTTGTGACCTTGTTCCAATTTCCCATTAAAGGTATGGTCATGGACATCGTACTGGTTGATGTTCCTCCCAAGTTCAACATGCTATTTTCAAGATCTTGGATCAGACGACTTGGGGGAACCTTGTAGATGGACCTCACATATGCTACCATCCCAGTCTTTGAGGGGGAACATAAAATATTGTACAGAGAGGCTCAACTGACCTACATTATTAGTGATGAGGCAGACCCCACCAATCATCCCATTTTTCCCCTTGATATTGATTTGGGATCCAGCTTATTTCATCTCACCAATGCCCCCAAGCCTCTTCCTGACATCAGAAAGTAGTCCCATACTCTCTATGAAGACTCTCCTCTGATTACCTTTGTTTGGAAAATGTTCTTTGATGGATCTTATTCTAGAGAAAGTGTTGGCACTGGAGTATTTCTTGTTTCCCCTTCTCAAGAAACCATATCTCTGCCATACAAACTAGAGTTTGAAACTACTAACAATGTGGCAGAATATGAAGCTCTTGTTTTGGGTCTGAAGGCTGCGAAGGATATGGGAATTAAAGAGATATCAGTTTTTGGTGATGCTGAGTTGGCTTTACAGAAGATCAAAAATATTTATCAAACCAAACACCCTCAGCTCAGAATTTACATAAATGAAGTTTGGGACCTCATTGACACCTTCCTCCTAGATTTTAACATTTCATTTGTTCCCAGAGAAGAAAATGTCATGGCCGATTCTCTGGCTGTTTCAGTGAGAAATTTTAGAGTCCCTTTGCCACCCAAGCTCTGGTATGATGTAGAAGTGATATATAGACCATCTATACCTAAAAACATCAAACATTAAAAGGTGTTTGAAGATGATCTTGAAATCAAAAGGTTCTTGGAGACCGTTGATGAGTTTTCTACATTACACATTGATGAAGATCCTGAGTCTGAAACAAATCCACATGCTGATGATTTTCTTAACAAAATAGTTTATCATTATATTGTTAAGTTGCCTAGCAATCACATCCCAAAGGGACTAGTCCATTTGGAAAGACTATTCGATAGAAATGATGTGGCAGTAAAGAGTAAAATCTCAAATGATGATGCTGATGTAGCCGATTGCAATATTGGCACAAAGGAGAATCCCAAGTTTGTCTAGCTGTCAAGCAACCTGTCAAGGAGCAGAGGGCCAAGTATGCTGAGTTATTAAAGGAATTTTTTGATGTGTTTTCTTGGACCTATGAATGCCTCAGAACATATGACACAGATGTCGTCGAGCATAAGATCCCACTGAAGGAAGAGGCCAAACCATTTAGGCATAAATTGAGACAAATCAATCCTATGTTGCTACCTATCATGGAGAGAGAGGTAAAGAAGCTTTTGGATGCTCAGATCATTGTAACTTTGAGATATTCTGAATGGGTGGCTAACATGGTCCCGGTAAGGAAGAAGAATGGGGAAATCAAACTGTGTGTTGATTTCAGAAACCTGAACATAAGTTCTAAGAAGGGCAATTACCCTTTGCCAAATATGGAACACATATTGCAGAGGGTAACAGGCACATCCATGATTTCTATGATTGATGGATTTTTTGGCTACAATCATATCTTTTTCTTGCCCGAAGACAGAGAAAATACAACCTTCACCACTCCTTGGGGCACGTTCATGTATGCCAAAATGCCCTTTGGATTGATGAACACGGGGGCGACCTTTCAAAGAGCCATGGATATTGTTTTCATTGGAGAAAAGGATAAATTTGTGGTCATCTATCTGGATGACATAACAATATTCTCTAGGTTTGATGAAGAACATTGTTGTCATCTGAGAAAAGTCTTCCTGAAATGCAGAAGGTTTGGTCTCTTCTTAAATACCAAGAAATCATTGTTTTCCATGAAGGAGGGAAAATTATTGGGGCACATAGTATCAGCTAAAGGGGTTAGGATCGATCCCATAAGGGTAGAATATATTCAATATTTATTGCTTCCCATATCCAGGAAAGAAGTCCAGTCCTTTCTAGGTAAAATCAATTTCCTGAGGAGGTTTGTTTCAAATTTTGCTGAATTGGTAAAGCATATCACAACCATGATCAGGAAGGGGAACAAAGTGAAATGGACTACTGAGCCTAGAGAATCCTTCAACCAAATCAAAAAATCATTGGATGAAGCACCTGTGCTAATCAGTCCTGATTATTCCAAGGATTTTCAATTTTTTTCCTTTGCTTCATTCAATACAGTGGCAGTTGTTTTACTGCAGAAGAATCATGAAAGGCTGGAGAAACATGTTTCCTTTTTCAGCAGAGCACTAAGAGGCACAAAGATCATATATGACATCATGGAGAAGCAGGCCTATGCTTTGGTGAAGGATCTCAAGGATTTCAGAGTCTATGTGTTGCATTCAAAGGTCATTTCATTTGTTCCTTCAGCTTCTGTGAAGGAAATTTTCATTCAACCTGACATAGACGGGAAAAGGAGAAAGTGGATTACCAAAATCCTCGAATTTGACCTGGAAATAAAACCCACCAAACTAGTTAAAGGCCAAGGTTTAGCCAAGCTATTGGAAGAATCTAATTATAAAGATTTGGGGGTTAACTTCATCCACACGTGCTTAGAAAATCAGGAGGCTGAGTTATCTGATAAAAGTCCTCAGGACAACCCTCCATTTGTAGAATGCACCTGGTATAAAGACGTTTTATATTTTCTGTAGGAGTTAAGGCCCCCTGATGGTATGGGAAGAAGCAAGGCAATATCTTTAAAGCTCAAAGAAATCAGATATTGCCTTATAGACCAGGTTTTGTATTGGAAAGACCCTCTAGGAGTGCTTCTGAGATGTTTATACCCACAAGAAGCACAAAAAATTATATTTCATTTCCATGACAGCCTCTATGGGGGACATCACTTCTGGAAAACCACTGCCTACAAAATTGTCAGGGCTGGGTACTACTGGCCTACTTTGTTCACTGATGTCTATGCGAAAATCAGGCCTTGTAGCAAATGCCAAAAATTCTCTAGGAAGCAGCAACTCAATTCCCTTCCATTAAAGTGTGTTCTATATTAAGGACCCTTTCAATAGTGGAGCCCAGATTTCATTAGGAAATCCATCTTCCTTCAAGTGGTCAACACAGGTGGATCCTAACTGCAACATATTATTTTACCAAATGGATAGAAGCTATCCCCACAAGGAGTGCCTCTCATAGAGTGATCATTGGTTTTCTTGAAGATATTATAGCAAGGCTTGGTTGCCCGAGTAGAATTGTTACTGATAATGCTGCATCCTTCAGGGCCGAACCACTAACCAAATTTTGTGAGAAGTTCAGGATTGCATTGGTTCACTCTACACCTTACTATCCCCATGGCAATGGATTAGTAGAGTCCTTTAACAAAATCCTGATAAAGATCATCAAAACATTGTTAGAAGACAACAAGAAAGCATGGGATTCAAAGATCAAATTTTCTCTGTGGCCTGATAGAGTGACAACTAAAAGGTCCCTGAGTATCTCTCTTTTCCAGCTTATATATGGGACTGAAGCGGTTTTTCCTTCCCAGCTCGCCCTACCTGTGGAAAAGTTCTTGCAAGACTTCTAGGAAGAGCCTGATAACATGATCATAAGGATTCGTTAGTTGGTAGAAGTGAAATAGACTAGAGAGAAGGTGATGGAAAGAGAACATGACCATCAGCAAAAAATCAAGCAAGCATTTGACAAGAAAAGCAGTAAAGAGGATTTCCAGTCGGGAGATTTAGTGCTCAAATGGGATGCACCCAGGCAAGACAAGGGTAAGTATGGGAAATTTGAATCCCTTTGGGTCAGCTCCTTCCAAATCTCTGAAAAGTTCCCAAATAACACTTACATGATACAGGATTTGGAGGGAGATGAAGTTTTAGGTGGCCCGGTAAATGGCCACTTCCTAAAAACGTTTGTTGTTTAAATCCGGAGTCAGCATCCCACCATTGTAAATACCATCCATGTTTTGTGTCTATTTTGTTTTGTTTTAATAGAAGACTCCATAACCCAACACTAAGGCACTGAAGCCACGGAAGGAGTTCTTAGAGCCTCACAGCAAGGAATCTATCCCCCATGGAGCCTAATTTTAGCACTTAATCTTGTCAGGGTCTTGTGAGTTATGTTTTTTCTTAGGTCTGTAATTTTGTCTGTCTTTCCTCCCTTTGAAGACCTGATTCTAGATTTTCCCTCTTGACTTTTTGTTTTTCCTTCTATCTGCCTCTATTCGTTTGAAAGATCTATTTTCTTTCTCGGTTTGCCTGGGAAGTATCGACCATAATCTTCTCTATCTTCTTTAAGCTCGATCACTTCTCTCTCTACCTCTGTCCCTGAGCCTTCGTTTTCCCAAAGTCCTAGCCATGTCATCCAAGTATTCATCGTCACAGGCCGCAACACTGAGAGTAGTTTAATGGGGACTCGAATCAGGTGAGCGAGCAAGTTCAACCTTCAACAAAGGAAAGTGAGAAAGGGAATCGAGAGTTCAAATGTTGTAAAATGGTTCAGCAAGGATCGCTAAATCCCTATTCATGAAGGGGAAGATCTGAACTATCCAAATTAAGGGATGCATGGGGTAGGATCCCAGCTGCAGAGAGAGTCTTTCAAGGAAGCTGAGGGGAGGAGTGTTGATGGCCCAAAGTCTTGAAAAGTCGATATGATTTGGACCTTCTATTTCAGAGGGATGCGTGTCATCCAATTTAGGGGATCATGATTTCGTGACTCAGGGTTTCGAGCGTAGAGCACATCACGAGTTCATGAAACGTGAAATCATGGTGTGCCTGAGAATTAGGCCCTCGATATCAGCCTAGGGTTATATGAAAAGAAAGGTAAGCACTTGGATGAGCGATGAGTGGCCGAGTTGATCGAAGAGACGATTGAACCGTTGATTTGGAGGGGGAGATTTTGCGAAATCAGACATCGGGAGTTCTGAAGTCAAGTGTATGGGAATCCTCGAAAGTCGAAGTCACGAAAGTGCTTGTGGATATAGGTGAGAGGTCACAGCCTATGGTCATGCGAAATTAAGGATTAGAAGTAGTGTCTGACCCCCAGTCACATTTACAATATTATTTCAGAGTCCAAAGGAAGCATCACAACCATTGTTTGAGAAGTAGATCTAACTCTCGATCAGATAAGTGATTTTGTCGATTCTTATATCAGGAAATTTGAAGGTGAGCCATATAGAATCCCTCGAAATGTGAAATGTTGGGATGTCATTAACACAGGGTCTTAGACCTCGGTTACATTTAGGAGGGGCGAAAGGAAAGGAGGCTAGCTTTTGAGCCTTGGAGAGCAGGCACTTGGTCGTCCCCTGAGCATTTCATCTCAGACACTCTCAGGGGAAAATAAGTTAATGTAAATTGAGTGGGTGGTTGAAGCCTCGGCTCAATCCATAAATGGAAGGCATGGAGGTTCTGGAAGTGGTCAGTCCTTGGTACCCCTGTGGACGAATTTCCTTGCCAGAGCCACATCGACCTAATCTTGCTTCTGACATAAGAAAACATATGTGGTCTGACAGAAGGAGAAGAACTTGCAAAGCTTTGCATGAAGTAACTAGATCACACTCTTGGTGTTGGCATGTTTTTCTGAGTTTATATACTCAGTTTTTATATTTTGTAAGGGTCGATGGTAGATAAAATCTCCCGTATTGTAAATTTTTAGTAAATGCTCTGGCTTCTGGTTATGTATTTGTATTTGAGACTTCTTTTTAAATAATAGTCATCTTCCTTGCTCCATCTTGTTTGCCTATGATACTGAAAGAGTTCACGATTGGATGATTCACATGAACTTTTGTGACTGTGTTATGATGGATGTTTGATCGTAACGTTGTTATGATTTCTTTCAGTTTCCTTGTAATTTAAATTCAAGAAGTTCTTGTGTTTAAGTTTTTCCTCTTTGGGCTGCTGGAAGACCTGATGTTCATAGTATATCCTTAAATGTTTCTCACCGAAGTCCTCCTCCTATTCACCCTTACTACAACCTACTGACTGAACTTAAATCAAGACCTCACTTTCTTGTGCATATCAGTCCAGTTTCCTGAGTTAAGACGATATTTTATTGAGATTGCACCCAATTGACCTTTTTATAACCAACCTGTGACATAAAATTTTGATGGGTATTAGGCTTACCTCTACTGCAACCCATGGGTGACTTCTGGTGCCAACATAGTGTTGAGTTCATTAAGAACCCTTATACAATATTTAAGAAATACTAGAGAAAAATCATAGCTTTGACTAAGCACATCATTAGATACCATTGTTACTTTGATTACAAATTCCCAAGGCCAATTATCACATATTATGGATTACAAGGATATAATGTTTGAATATTATTGTATGGGTATAGATAAAAACCACATTGTGAGAGACCTCAACATTTCAAAAAAACAGTCGATGACATTGTTTATTGACCCTAGAATGAGAACAAAGTCTCAAGTCACAAAGAAATGTGTTTGCATGGACCAGTGCACTTACAAACCTTTTGTATACACTTTAATAGATAGGTGGTTCATGGTTTTTGAAAAACCTTCTTGCAATAATATATATGTTCCTTTGTATTTACTTAGGAAATTATGGGTTGAGTTTATCTTAGGTTACCATGTAAACTACTTTGACATTGGTGAATTCTAGGGGGTGGTTCATGGGTCCACATGGGATCAAAAAAATGGTAGGAATGACCAATTTCTATGTCCTCATCCTCTTAGTTGGATTCCTAACCCCCTTTCCCAACATCTTCCCATATCATATAACATTAGCTAGACCTAGTCGTCTATTTCCACCTTGACCCATTGGTTAGTGCAACATAGTTCATTTATAGCATTATCCCACTAAGAGGGATCTTTAGGTGATTTTGGGGGAGGGATTGGGAATTTAAGAGAGTATGGCCATGAGAGGAAACATAGACACACTATATCTATATTCTTCCTTGATAATATATATATGTATATATATGTGTGTGTCGTTGATTGTGTGGTTTTTTTCGTATCTAATTATATCATTTGTGTAGTTTCTACATTTGGATAAAATACCTTTGACACTTGTAGATGCATCAATTATAGTTTCCATCATTGATGCAATAGTAGTGACATCCTACTCATTCAATGTACCACACATGTAGGTATTATGGAACTTTGTTCAACCTTGCAATTATGGTGTATAAAAAAAACTTCCTTACACATAAATATATCCATAAAAGTTTATGGATATGTAGAAGCTTCTAAAACATGTAGAAGTTATAAGAAACAATAAGGAAAATTCTAAAACATGTACCCAATGGAATACAATGTAGAATGTTTTCCTAGTATTAGAGTATGATATTAACTTCTTAAGGGTAGCCACAAGCATATTGAAATGTAAAGTTTAAAGTACAATTTATGTCATATTAAAATGTTGAAATTATATATTTTTTTCCTCTTCGCAATTTATACCATGTGGATAACAATTTTTATTTCAGCAATACACCCAAGCTATGCCATCCTTATATCTCACTTGTGAAGTATATTTTGTTTTTTGTTTTGTCATATCGATGCCTTGTTATCATTCCATTTCAGGATCTCATTGACATGCTATCCATTGAATCCATGTGTCATTAGCTTGATCTACCGCCTATATAATAAGTGTCCCCTTATCTTCATGCGGCCTAGTTCCATGTCATCCTTGAAGCATGTTAGTCTACCTATCCAGGTCTTCACATGGAGTAGCCCCAATATGAGTCTAATATGAGCCCAAACATTCCTTAAAAATGAAGTTCATGGATATAATTTCTTTGGGGTGTTCAATGGAGTATTATAACCTTGTTGTGGGGTGGATCCCTTGACACCCCCTTCACTATAATGTCATGTAGATGTATTTTCATCAGAACCTATGTGAGTCTTCCCCCCAAATGTTAAAAGGTGATCCCTTAAAACGACCATTTCTAAAGGATTAACACTCATTGTAGTCATTCCTTTCTACAGGAATCCCCCAAAGGGTTAGGGGTAATCCCACAAAACCACTTATATATGAAGGCAATCAAGAGGGGATTTTCTTGAATAAAATAACATTTCTCTAATGGATTTAGGACTTGGAAGGATTCAATCAATGATGTTCTAAGTATAAAAAAAATTCCTAAGGAAACGTTAATAGGAACCCTTGTAAAAAATATTTGATGAGGCTTATCCATCAGTCCTTTGAAATCATCATCACTTTTTTTAGTAGTATCCCCTCAAATATTAGGCATCCATTTTCAAGGGATAATATTTGGTTCCATGTGGGTACAACATATCCCTTATGGTATGCTAAGAAATACAAAATATTTGGTCAGGTAAACCAAGAAAAACCTTTGTAACTGTTATCTACTTCTTCATGAAAAATGTTGCAACAAGATATGTTCCATTTTCAAGATGTTTATTTTCCTCATAAATTATGCATCCCTCTAAATTTGTACATGCAATATCATCATCATGACAATTATTCTTTTCCTTTTGATAATTATTATCTAACTCATATGTTTCTCTTCAAATTTATTTCTATCATGTGTTTTAGACACTTATTTAAAGCATACTAATAGGCCTACTACCAAGAATAACTCAAATGGAAAATCTAATGTGAAATAAATAAAATTGATTTAACATACTCCTACATATACTAAACATGAATGAATTGTAGAGATAAGTGTAATGATACTTCCAATGAAGCCATCCAAACATCTAACTAGAATCATGGCATCTACACTTGCATTTGATTATGCCCCAAAATAGGGAGATATTGAGTTGCATCCAAATGTAGGTTACCCTCTTTAATATATTGTTACCTTCACACACCTTCACATAAAAATAATGATAATTGTTTTCTTTGCAAATATGAACTTCTATAAATTAATTCCGTCAAATCCAATTGGATCAATATACTCTCTAGTTGTTCAGTGAAATTGGGTACACTTTTACATTCAAACAATGAAAATATTGATGGCCACATGAGCTCGTTTTTCTATGTACCTACTAGATTTGGAATTTCACTTTCGCTACTATTGGAAAAATTGTCCTTTGACCAAGTCAAGTGAGACAAACTGGTAAAAGGTTGCTTCAATAAAATTTTAGACTAGTTATCCCCTTTCCGTTATTGCCTTATTTCTTTGAGCTACTAAAAAGGGCATTAAGTTGTTCATATGTTTTGATTTATGTTCATTCTCTTCTTAGTTGATCATTATTTGAAAACCCCTCTATAAATTCATTTTTTACTTGGATTGATTCAAATAATTCTTTTGATTACCTCTAATTTCTTGCCCTTCTTCTATAAACATAAAATAATGGGACACCATAGGATTCTATTGATATTATCATGATTATTACCATATTATCTTGTATGATGGAATTTTTGTACATGTAATTCCAATAAAAATTTTATTTGGAAAAATAATTCCCCATGACAAGTGTGCATACCAAATGGGGATGTTGGGTAAGAGAGAGACTATCCACGATTTATGATAATGTATGAGCAGTGGGTGCACATGGAGCTGCAAAACATGAATGTTTGAAGGATGGTTTATATAATATGTTAAAGAGTTTGGACTTGGTATTAAGGTTGAGTAGAGACACTTAAAGAATGAATGTTATGTCAAGGCTTCTTCAAAAGAGGAGAAAAGGTTAGGAAGGAATAATGTTAGGATATAATCCAAGTTCAACTAGGTAAATTGAGAATTCATGAAGCTAGTATTTTGATAAAGATAGACATAATGTATACATGAAGAAAAGGTGTATCATCTTAAGGGGTAAATAATGCAATTTTGGAGTAGTAACTCCATTATTCTTATCATAGTGCATATTGGAATCATAGTATAAATCAGGGGTGAAGTAATGAAGGTGGATGTATTCTAGAGAGTTTCAACAAATGCATAAAGAAAGAATTATGTGAAGAACTAATTTAGAAGGATGCAATCATAATTCAAGGAAGGGTATTCCATAAATATAAGAAGGATTCTAGGACTGATCAAAGTCCTTGAACATCTTGAGATAATGGAAGAAGGTAGCATGAGGTGAATTACAAGATAATTGGAGTGTATTGTAGTACTCAAGGAAGGATGACAAAAATAGAAGAGAGTGTGATGGAAAAATGTTTATTGCTCAGATAGAAATTTTCAGCAATCTATCATGCACCCCAAACAAAGATCGTATCTAAAATTTACGCCCATGAGAAGTTGATGTATCAACTACCCCCATTGGGGCCTGCAAAGCTTTTTTCATTTCATCTTCCGGGGTTAGGGTTTTGGATTTTTTTATGTTAAAAAGGCCTCTAGAGCCTCATTGTAAACATCATAATCTTATTGCGAATGAGCATAGCCATCACATCTCTTCTCAGAGATAAACTGCCACCATTCTAGCGAGTCATTCACTCTGTAACTTTACATTTTCTGTACATTTCTCTCATTAATACAAATTGTGCATTACTGTATCTCTTTGTTTATTTAAATATCTCTGTATATTTCATTGTTATATTTCCACCTTCATTTCGTTTCCAAAATAATTCATATAAGTGGTATCAGAGTAGGCCACTCATTTTTTCATTTCTTTTTCCATGTCCCCGATGAGGTTAGGGTATAGAGAGTTGGGTCTTGAGATAGTTTCTCTTGAGGAAAACCACTCTCACTAGCGCAAGATACTTCCCATGGCGGAAGAGAAGAGAGATGAGGGAGAAAAATATCCAATCAAGTTGTTGCTCACTAAATCCCTCACACAACAAAGGAATGAGATGTTGGATAATTTTGCCCAAATACTTCAACGATTTCCAACAATATTTGGCATGTCTTTGTCAAGCAGTCGCTTTGGAGATGATACTCCATTCAAGGTACAAGTTAATTTTGATATTCCCATATTTGAAGGTCAAATCGATGTGGATGTTTTATAAAAATGGTTAAATTTTCTCGAAGGTTATTTCTTTGTTCACAAATTTTCCAACAAAGAAAAGATCACATGTGTGCTTCTTAAGGATCTCCCCCGTGTCAAAAATTGGTGGGAAACTTACTGGGATAAAAATTCTACAGAGGATTTTGGAATATTTGGGGCTAAGCGCACTTGGTATTTTTTTATGGATGTGGTTAAGGAGAAATATTACCCTATGGGAAACTATGATGATAAATACATGATATGGACCACGCTGCATCAAAAGCAAGACCAAACACTATTGGATTTAAAAATTACCTTTCATACCTTGCGCACCAAGATTGGTATCAAAGATTCTAAGAGACATCTGGTTCTGAAATACCATGGGGCTCTACATAGGTACATCCAATCTGAATTAGAGTTTCTGGACATGTCATCACTGGGAGTCACTTATAAATATGTTGTCAAAATCGAGTACAAAATTAAGTAACAAAACAAGTGGGAATTTTGGTCTGCAAATACGCAACAACCAAAGTATGGTAAAGGCATCCCTAAATCATAGAATAGTCAACCTCAAGAAAACAAGTCCAAGCCATAGGAAAATAAGGGTAACGAGAAGACGAAGGAGGAAACTGGGAAGTGGCGTGACTTCCACAAAATCCCTTTGTACAATACCAATGAATGTTGCTCGAAACAATCATTGGTGGTCGAGCTCAAATAAATAGAGTCGAGCCCTGACTCAGACTCCAATTCAGATAATAATAAAAGGAGAAATATAATTGATGCATAACCCACTGCCACCGTCGTTATCCATTCAAAGATGTGGGTGAATGGGACCCTGCTGCATTTTATTCTTGATAACAAAAGACAAACGAACCTCATATTAGAAGAGGTCGTCAAGCAATTGGATTTTCTGACAACACCACACCTGCATCCATACAACATCAGATGGCTCCGCCAGGGACGAGATATTTGTGTTAGCAAGCAATGCCTCCTATCATATGACATCAATCCATTCAAGGATAAGGTATTGTGTGATGCTTCCCCATTGGAAGTTTTTGATGTTCTGTTAGGCCAACCATATATGTGGAGGTGTCATTCTATTTATGAGTCTCAACCCCATAGCATCATTGTTATTCTAGGCGGTCATAACTACAGGATACCAGAGGTAGTTCAGAATATCATCCCAAGAAAAACAATGCCACAAAGTAATCTTTGATACTGCAAAGTTTAGCCTCTTCACAATCTGGTCAGAAGAGAAGAACATTGTAACCACTACAACCTTGTCCCATGAACCTTCTATCCCACAAAATTTTATTAACAATATTGTAGAAGGGAACTAAGATATTCCTACTGCACCTACAAGGGTGCCTCCACACTGCCCAGTCAAACTAAGTTATGATAAATCCCTTCATGTTCTTCATACTGCATCCTCACCGATAGAATCATCCCACACTTAGGTATATCATGCAGTGAGATTGGTTAAATGGATCCAACCCCTCCAACAATAGGTTCATAACAACCTTCAACAAACTAAGAAGAACAACTTCTTCAACAAGGCAAGCAACTCACCAAGGTTCAGATTCAACAAAAGCTTCCCTTAGGAGTTCACGCAAGTGGGGGGGGGATTGATCCAGGTGGAAATAGGTGACCACCCACCTATTCCACTGGCTCAAAATAGGGGTTTCCACCTTGGCAGGTTTTCTACAATGTTTTGGGTCCTAAGCTTCTGAGGCCATTTTGAGGCCCTAAACAACGTTTTTTGGGCCCACCATAGTCACACTATAGGATGTAGCCAAAGTGTGACAGAAAAAATTGCATTCCTCGGATATACATTTCCAATGAGCTATCATGCGCTCCAAACATAGATCGTATGAAAACTTTATGCCCTTGGGAAGTTGAAATATCAACTACCCCCATCAGGGTCTACAAACCTTTTGGCGTTTCATCTTCCAGGGTTAGGGTTTTGGATTTTATTTATGGTAAAAAGACCTCTAGATCCTCATTGTAAACATCAACATATTCTTTTGAATGAGTGTATCCATCACATCTCTTCTCATAGATAATATTCCACCATTCTAGTGAGTCATTCACTCTGTAATTTTACATTTTCTGTAAATTTCTCTCATTAATAAAAATCGTGCTTTACTGAGTCTCTGTGTTTATTGCAATATCTATATATACTTCATTATTATATTTATGCCTTCATTTCATTCCCAAAATAATCCATATCAATTCTCCTATCTGATACCTTTCCAACGAGGTATCATGGACCCAATTTTGACACTTGTAGAAAACGTTATGTTGATTTAAATACCATCGCTCAACAATTGTCAATTCAGCTTGTAGGTGAATCTAGACCATTGATCTTTAGCCTACAAAAGGAGTCTTACTTGCATCAAAGAGTTATTCATTTAGTGGTTCAAATGGTTTATCCCCCATGGATAGTTTGAATATGAATCTGAGCGAGCATAGGACCTGTGGCTTATAGTTTTATTTCAACTAATTTCCCCTTTTTATGCATTATGAAAATAATTAAAAATAAATTAAAAATAATAAAATTACTTACATAATTTTACAATTATTTAAAAAATCTACCCCTAATCCTATGTTATCAAAGAAAATTAAAATTAGCTAAACTAA
>ML820317.1:42124-67217 GCA_009831015.1 Picea engelmannii
AGACCATCCATATGTGTGTCGTCAGGATAACCATATATCTATGCACACTTGTTAATCACTACTCCAGACCCCCCCCCCCCACCGTTAAAGGTAGAATGGTCGGGGGGGTCCTAAATCTCATCTTATTCATAGATCTGTGCGCCAATGACTCAGCCATAGATATTCATTTAATATTTAATATCCGAGCACAATTTAATATGTGCATCATAACTTAGGCTTAGTGCTTTTGTGATTTTTGTGTGTTGCTTCCCTTGCTTTTTTCAACATGGGGTTAGGAAAGCACCTAAAACATCAGAATCATACATTTTATTCGAACACCATACAAACTTTATTGAAATAAAAGGTGGCTAGCATGTGTCCTATCCTACCTATCTACACGTTTAGCCCACATTAAACTATTGAACTAAGAGATTAGTCTACCCTAGTTTTATTTGACCAAGATTAGACAATTTGATCAAATTTATTCACTAACTAACATATCTACTTGGCTAAGATTAAACTGTTTAGCCAAGATTATTCACTAATCCTATCAACATCAATTCAAAAGGACCTGACCATGTTTAATTAGTATGGATCAAGTCATTGTTATTGCATGGGGCTTTGTTCATTTTTTCTTCTATGCCCTCTTTATTCTTTTTCTTTCTTTTCTTTTCTTTCTTTTCTATTCTTTTCTATTCTTTTCTTTTTCTTTCTTTCTTTTGAAAATAATTTGCAAGAATGAAATATTATTTGCAAGATAAAATATATCAATAGTGAAAATTTTCCAGTCACCAGATGATCCTATAAATTATAGGGTTATAACAACAGCTCTACCTGGGGATGGTACTCTGTGAAGCACCAAGAACCCACTTTCTGATGTCTGTAATTGTTTTCCTCCATTTACTTTATTGTTGCTATCTATTTTTGTTTTTATTTTGGAAACTTGGTGGCATTGATCAGTGGCTTAGGGCCTTCACTACGGGCTTCAACCATCTGATCTGTGTCACCCACACGAAACCTTGAATGAAAAACAAATGGTATGTACAATGAAAAATGGATTCATGAGATCTCTATTGGAGAGGCAAGTAATGCTTCAACATCCTGTCGTTAACTGGTCCACCTGGCAGGTCTGTCCCATCACTGGTTTTGAGCAAAAATGCATTATTTCCTCTGAATGCTTGAATCGTGTAGGGTCCTTTCCATAAAATATCAAATTTTCCATGCTTCCCCTTATCCTCATTTCTGGAATCCCATTTGAGAACCAAGTCACCTAAATCAAAATCATCTTCTTTAGTCCTCTTGTCATAAATCATTTTTATACCTTCTTGAATGACCTGAGTCCTGTTATAGACTTCCTCTCTGGATTGCATTAGGTGGATCATTTGATTTATCCTTCGCTAGACATCATTTGGTTATACTTGTGCTTCCTACAATAGTTTCATCACCGGGACTCCTAATGAAAGGGGAAAAATTGCTGCAGTGCCATACACCAATTGGTATGGAGACATACCAATTTCTCTTTTGGTGCTTATTCTGTCAGCCCAGAATGCGAAAACCAACTTATTATGCCATGATTTCTTATTTTCTTGCAGTGTTTTTCGAAGAATGTTCACCAGACTTTTGTTAGAAGACTCAGCTAGCCCATTTCCTTGCGGATAATAAGTCGTTGAGTGTCCCAAAATAATGCAATATTGACTGCAAAAATCTATGAGCCTTTTGGATCTAAAAGTCGTTGCATTGTCAGCTATAATTTTTCTGGGGCATCCAAAATGAGACAAAATGTTAGTTTCTAAAAACTTGATGATAACAGAGTCAGTAGCTTGACTGCATGGCACAACCTTGATCCACTTGGTGAAGTAAACTGTGTCCATGAGGATCCACTTGTGTTGGACCGAGGCGGATGGATGTATTTCACCAATGAAGTCTAGACCCCATTGTTGGAAAGGAGATTCAACTAAGATGGGTTTCATAGGGAGTGGTAGAAGCTTCCTTTTACCTTCAAAAATATGGCACTTGTGGCAAAAAGTAACCTTCTGGTGGACGTCAGCGAACAGAGTATGCCAATAAAAACTAGCTCTCAGAATCTTGTTAGCTGTGGTGTTCCATCTTAGGTGCCCACCACAGTCTCCTGCATGAAAATCTCGAAGAACTTTGTCAGCTTCATATTTTAATGAGCAATTAAGCAAGATACCACCAGGATCCTTCTAATAGAGATTGCTTTCTAGAATACAAAATTTCAATGCTTTCAATTTAATAAATCTGGCTTTGGTCTTAGTCAAACCAGGAGGAGCTTGTAAATTTTGGAGTACAAAAATGAGGTCTGCGTACCAAGGGAAGTTTAAGAATGCCTCTTTTATGTTTGGAGTCTCCTTCTCTTCCAGTCCGTCAACTGCAGCCAAAAAATTAGTATCTAAAGCATGAAAATTAGACCCAACCATTAGTTTGGCTAGAACCTGTCCTTTGATCAGTTTAGTAGGTTTTATTTCAATGTCGTATTCCAGAATAACCGCAATCCACTTTCCTCTTCTACCATTCAGATTATCCTGGGTCAGGATATCCTTAACCACTGTTTTTGGAACGCATTCATTTGTGTGAGAATGGAGAATATAGACTCTGAAGTCCTTTATGGCTTTCAACAGAGAGAAAGACTGCTTCTCCATTATCTTATAGTTCAAAGCAACAGCTCTCAAAGATTTGCTGAAAAACGCTATGGGTTGTTCGTACCCTTCACTATTTTTCTACAACAACACAACTGCTATGTTGTGTTCAGATGCAAAGGAGAAAAGATAAAAGTCTTTGGTGTAATCTGGGCTAATCAGAATTGGGGCTTGGGTGAGAGCATGTTTCACCTACTCAAATGATTGTTTGGTCTTGGCCTTCCATTTGATTTTTGTGTCTTTTTTCAACATATTAGTGATATTCCTAAGAAGTTCGGCCAAGTTTGGTATGAATCTTCTAAGGAAATTTATTTTGCCAATGAAAGATTGTAGTTCTTTGATATTTCTAGGGTGTTCCACCTTCTGGATGGATTCTATCCTACTGGGATCTATTTTAATTCCGTCTTTCGAGATTATGTGTCCCAATAGTTTACCTTCCTCTAACTCAAAAAGGATTTTCTTAGGATTCAATGAAATCCCAAATTTCCTGCACTTCTCAAACACACGTCTGAGGTGGAGCAAGTGTTCTTAGTCATATTTGGAGTAGACAGTCACATCATCCAGATAAATGAATATAAATATTCTAGTCTCACCCACAAAAGCAATGTTGATTTCCCTTTGAAACGTAGCCCCAACATTCATCAGACCAAAAGGCATCTTCACGTACATGAAGGTTCCCCAGGGTGTGGTAAAAGCTTTCTTCTCTTGATCTTCTGGATGGACAAGAACTTGGTTGTAACCCGAGAAACCATATAGTAAGGAGATCCTACTAAACCCAACCACCTTTTGTAAAATATGGTCCATTTTGGGCAAAGGGTAATTGTCTTTGAGGGAGACTTTGTTCAGATTTCTGAAATCTATGCAAAGTCTGATCCCACCAGTTTTCTTCCTAGTAGGAACTAAGTTAGATACCAATTTGGAAAATATCAAGTGGACTATTATCTTTGCATCATACATCTTTTTGATTTCTTTCTCTATCAGGGGAAGCGACTTGGGATTAATTCTCCTAAGTTTCTGTCTAAATGGTTTGTGTTCTTCTTTTATGGGAATGCGATGTTGTATGATACTCGTGTTGTAAGACTTTAAGTCCTTGTAACCCCAGGTAAAAACATCTACGTATTCCTTAAAGAGTTCAATGTATTTGTGTTTTTGCTCAGGGGGTAGAGATTTAGAAAGTTTTATCATCTTGGGTTTTTCTTCTGTTCCTATGTTGCATTCTTCGACCTCCTTACCACTAGCTTCAATTTTTGGTTTTTTGGCTACATCATTAAAATCGAATAAGTATTCTAGAGGAACTAGACCTCTAGGTAGCGAATTACTTTTCAATTGTAGAATACTAGAATCTATCTCATTTTCATTCAATTCATCTGCATCTACTTTACTTTCATTGAGCTTTTTGAAATCTACATTATTTACACTAACACTTTCAAAAACAGATTTATTTACAATCTCATCATCATTTTCTAAATCTATGTTTGTACATTCGATATCGTTCTTACACCGTAGGAAGTATTCAATTTGATCACCATTTCCAAATACCTACCAGTATATGATGTTGTCAGGAACGGTTGGTCTGCACTTCAACTCCACTGTGTACTTGCGATTGGGATGAAAAGGAATTTAACAGGTAGTTTCCGATGTGGCCAGCCCGTCTTCCAGTATGTTTTTTCCTCTAGGCATTACCTGCAAGTCGATTTGAGTAAAGCATTGAAGAGCATACAAAACATAATTCCTATAATCCCTAAGTCTGGGGTGTTTAGCTGCATACTCACCTTTGATTTGCTTGATAATCAGTTCAAAATCACCCCTTACCATGATCTGTTTGGCACCAACTTTCTTTGGTAGTTTCAGGTCGAGCATCAAAGCCTCATACTCAGCTACATTGTTAGTGCATTGAAAATTTAGCTTGTAAGAATGATTCTCATAATACGTTGACATGTGGTTATGCAACCAAACTCCAGCTCCAACTCCTTCTTTACTCATAGCACCATCGAATTCCATGCTCCAGAAATCTGCTGGCAATTCTTTACTCTCTTCAATCATGGGGTTCTTACTTCGACAACTATTTTATCATCATTTGAATCAAATGTATCATATTCTAGTTGTGTTTTTTGTTCTTTAAAGTCACCATCATTGTATAGAATGAAAGATTCCAGATTAGAGTGTGCAGAGTATAGTGGGTAATTGTGTGGATTTTCCTGGCTGCTGACCATATACTTCATAAGAGTTTCTATGCACAGTCTTCTCTGTTGTCCAAAACCTGGAATGGTGTTGTAAGACATATCTAGTTGCATGGTTCCTCTCAATTTATCTCCCCAAGACCTTGACAGCAACATACCATACTTGGGGGGAATAGCTGCAACAACGATATCCATCACCATATTTTTCGCTAGGATTTGAGCCAAGGTAATGCATAAGTATTTAATCAGGCCTATACATTTGACTTTGCTGGAGTCGAAAGAATGAAAATATTTCTAGGGTCTGGTGACCTTGAGTCCCAAATTTTCCATCACAGATTTGGGCATTAGGTTGTGAGAGGCACCCGAATCTAGCATAGCGTTGTGTAATATCATATCGTGGATGTTTAGGCTGATGTAAAAGGGGGTCACAACACCATTATCTGTTTGACAGTCAACTTCAGGACCAAACAGGAGCTCAGGTTGATCATCGACAAGGTTTATTGTGTCAGAGTGATGTGTCGATCCAACATTCAAATCTTTAGTACCTATCTCGGGTTCAATGCTTAAATCTTTAATCACCTGAGACCTGTAAGCGTTCTTGTTCATCAGCTCGGAGAGGGGAATGGGAATATTCAATTTAGCTATTTCCCCTTCAAGGTTGAAAGGAGCGGTGACTTTTCTTAAGGTCTGTACTTATATTTTATCGATAGGGTCTCTATCGCCAAGTGCACTTGTTTGAATGGTGGATGAAACTTCAATCTTACTTGCTCTTTTAAGAATTTCTGGAGTTTTTTGCACATGAGATTCAACATTATTTTGCCTAGGGACTTTCTTGGAAGGTTTTTTTGAGGCTTTCTTGGTTTCCGCAGACTTCTTCGGAGAGTTCTCATTTTACTTATTACTCCTCAGGTTATACTTCCTGTGAACCTCCATTATAGCGTTCTCAAAGGCTTGTTGTTATGTTTTCTTAGCTTCTTCATTTACCTCTATTTGTGAAAGAAGAAACATCTTGTGCTCTTCCTGGGTGAGGAAAATGGATTTATGATCGTGATCATGGTCACCCATTAGGTTATATAAGTGTCATCAAAATCCTCGATTACTTCCTCCCCATCATCAGCGTAATTCTCTTGGAGAGGTGGTCTAATCTAGTGATCAGGCCCCCTCTATTCTCTTTGATCTCTAGGATCTCTCTGCCTGATCTGAGGTGGATTTCTTCTGAAGTTTGGGTTTCTAATTTGAAGGGCAACTTGGTTCTCCCTGAGTGGGTTTCTGTCAGTTATAGTGAGTCTCTCCATCATTTTCTCCACGGCTCTGGTGAGAGAATCTAATTTGGCATCTGATGAGGAAGTAGAGTGTTATTCTTTGATGGTGACCCTCTTTTTTGTTCTCTACCTATCCCTTCTAGCCAAAATATTTTCTTCCACACTGAAGAAACTTCTCTTCATATCTTCCAAAGTTGCTATGTTTCTTTCCCTTAACTGATATGACATGTCTGCGTCAAATCCATCAGGGAATTTTATTAATGCCAAACCTTGTGGTGGTTTGATATCATCATGGATTGCATTGTATAAATTGTTGAAACGAGTGCAGTAATCCTGCATTGTCTCTCCTTGGTTCCATCTGATGTTCCCATACTCTAACAGGATCTGGAGAGGAGTTTTCTTTACCTCCCACCTGTCAAGGAAAGTTCGATGAAAAAGAGAAATGTCAGTTATGGTAGCAACACATAAGGTTTTGAACCACTTTTTGACTTCTCCAGTCAGAATCTGTGTGAATAATCTCATCTACACATCAAATTCATCTACTTCCTGCAAATCAAAATAATCGTTCATTTTTTCAACATGTTGTTGTGCATTCAGGGGACCAGTACTATCAAACTGAGGGAGTTTGGTTTGATAATCTTGAGGCATGTCATGTAAAGGAGAAACCAATGCCAATGGAGCATATCTTGCTGCCATGATTGGTGGAGAAGGCTGAATAGCAACCTATGTGATAGGAGAGGTAGTGATTGAAGCTGTAGAAGATGAAGGGCTGGGAGGAGTGGAGTGACTTGGTTTAGGTTTAACAAAAACTGCAACAATAGTTAAAACATGAAATTTGAAGGACTGTTGAAGATGGATTTTGTCTAAGGCTTGACCAAGATCCACAACTAGGTCTTTGAGCTTATCAAACTCGGGGCGAAAATGTTGATTAGCTTCAACTCTGGGAGAGAGTATTTCAGGGGTCCTGGGCTGAAAGACGATTTGATCTAAGATTGTTTCACTGAAAAGACTATCAGATTTTTTCCCGAAAAGCCTTTGTTGAAAAGATATATCAAACTCAGGATCTTGAAGAGAAACTAACTTCTTTGGGAGAGAAGGGGACCTTAGAAGTGGGTTGTGACTCTTAGAAATCTCTGCAGTGTTTTTCTTCCTAAGTAATCTTTCGAGATTGTTTGTTTCTATTGTAGGTTATGGGTCAAGATGAGATCTAGTAAAAACTCTTTTAGGAGCCATAAATTTTGATTTTATTTTTGTTTTTGGAGATTTTTAACTACTATATACAAACTTTAACAACCTCTGAACATTATCTCTATATAAATTTAGGGTTTTTGATTAGTTCAGAAATAAAGTTTCCTTTATCTAGGGGTGAAAGTTTGTTCAGTTCGTCCCCAGTACGATCGCCATTTATGTTATCACTCTGTAAATTCCTAGAGGTTGTTTTTAGGTAGAAGAAATTTACTAGAGGTAACCTTATCCAACTACTTCGATACTAGGAGCTAGCCCTACCAGTTTCAGAGAGGGATCTCTCTATAAGATTTAACTTTGTTTTAATTCAGATATTAGGCTAGTTAAAATATGCAGGGCCGAGTGCTGTGTGTTTTTATAAGATGGATGAAACTTGTTATGCATCCATTGGGCTATGGGGTCTGTTTTATATAGCTCGAGATCAAAGAACATATATAAAGATTGTTTTCACAGGGAATGATAATGCAACTATTGGATTCTTTAGCAATAAAATGATGGTTAGCATAAAAAGGTGAGATGATTAATTATAACCAAGAAGCATTTAAAAAATTCTTGACTACAATATAAGAAGAAAACACTTAGATCTTTAAAATCTAGCAACAGAGTATGCGAAGGTAAATTTTGTAACTTTAACTCCTTTTAAATGATCAGACTAGAAAAACAAGATGATAACTAGAAGAGATACACATTCAACTGAAAATAGAAAACTTCACCAATAGATGACACGCAGGAATCCTGTGAAACATCTCTTTATATTACTGAAAGATCTTCTTGATGAAAATTACAGTGCTTATAGCTTGCTAGGGCGTAAAAATCAACCCCCAATACTTTTAATTTTGAAGTATTTATAATTAAAATTACAAACAACCCTGTCATAAATGATCAGGATGTGGCACACTGTGAATGTAACTAATTAGCTAACAAGATACAAAAATTTAGGAACTGTCGATGATGTGTCGAATTCTTCACGTTGAATCTGGGGAAGGTCGTTGATGAGTCACCCACATGACTTTGATTGATCTGTTTGTTGACTCAGCTTGCACAACTCATTTCCTACTCGATCAAATTGCACATCTCTTACCATCTTAGTTGTCTGGGAATGGTGAATTTCAGTAGTCTATGGTATATTTCATCCACTTCTGTGTACTTGGAAAAATTTGGTTTGATGATGAAAATATACTTGATCTCGTTTTGTATGCTGATGTCTGGATGCAAAGTATCCAAGAACACTTTTCCCATTATACTGCCTTGTATTCCCAAGAAATTGGAACTATCCTTGGCCATTGTAGCCATCTTCTACTTGTAGTCTGGAAGGGTCATCGGCTTGTCATTCAGAACCATTAAACCAGGAAGACCTTTTTTCTACAGAGCCTTGATCTTACTGAAAAACCTTTGAACTCCAATGTCCATGTTCTGGACCTTTTCCTCTAAATAAAACATCAGTCCTCTTTTGGTCAAAACCCTCTTGACTTCGAGGATGGTTTTTGTCCTGTCTTCGATTTTCAATTCTTCTAGTTCTTCTCCAGTCTTCAAGTTCAGTAATCTAATTATTTCATTGGCTTCAGTGGGCATTTCTCCTAACTCTCCTTTTATTTTGTCAATAACCTGCCTGCTTCTTATCACTAGTTCATTTTGCTCAAACATGATTTGTACCATAGGCCATATTTCATTTATGCATTTGGAGATATCCATCCAAATATTCTCCTTTGCTTCGACGAGTGTCTTGCCTGCCACTGTTTTCTTTTTTCTACATTTGTTGTGCTAACTCCTGTGAGGGGAAATGCACTCAGTGGAATGACTTCCATAGGTGTTTTATGTTCCCTCTCTTTTACCAATGTTTCTAGCTCTGTTTCCATCTCTCGTAACTGTGCATTCTTCTCCATGATCAACTTGAGCAATCTCATTGGCTTGTGCATCTTCTGTGGGTGGAAATTTTAGTTGTTTTCTCAGAGATGTTATATCATCGTTCTTTTTCTTTAGAAACTCCTCTGCTCCTTTCACATTCGAGGGATCATACCTGATCTTGACCACTAATTCCTCTAAGGATTCTATCCTGTTATCCTTTGCAAAAGAGGATATCTTTTCCAGTTTCAACTGGGTCTGAACATTGTTTAGAGCTACCTGTAATTTTGCAGTTGTAGAGGAAGCATGGGCCAAAGTGGAAAAAACCATTTCTCCAGTTTTTCTATGTAGATCCATCTGATCAGCTAGATGGACTTGTTTGGTATCGAATACAAGGGTTGACCTTTTGTAGTCAATTATTTCTTTGAGTTGAGGCACCTGTGCCTGCAAAAATGCCAGATGCATTCTTCCTTTTTCTGTATCGAAAGTTGATAATAGTCTGTGTTGTGTTATGGATGTTTTCTTCCAGAACTGAGCATAGGTGCTATTGGTTAGTGTCTGGTTTTTCTTCTTATTCAGATCATATTTTTCAAAAATGTTCATCTTTGCGGATCCCTGTGGAATTTGGGTGGCCATAGTTATATCAGTATGCTTCTTTGAAGAAGAGGTAGACATTGTCTGACAACTGATTGAAGGAATTGGTGTACCTTCTCCCTTAGCCCCTTTGGCAGACTGAGTATCTTCCTCACCAAACCTGGGAATAGTATGAATGGTCTTAGGCTTTTTACTGTGTAAATGAAAATCCTCCTCTGAGACTTCAATGACCGAAAGAGAGGTATATTTCCTTGGTGTTTTTTCCTTTGGCACTGGTGGAGTGGTAGTCTGTGAAGTCAGGATTGATGAAGACTGTTGTTCAGTGTCTTCCAAGGTGTTCTCTTCCCACTATGACTGATTTACATACTTCTCAATTTCCGGTTTGAGTGTGTGAGCATATTGTGCACTTTTGTTTTTAGCTCTCATTTATGCGATGATTCCACTTGGATCATATTGCCAAATGAAACTGGTGCTGAATTTAATTTCCTTTAATATCTTTTCTGCCTCTTCTCCAGTGGCTCGACTATTGCAGATAAAAGGTCTTATCTGCCCCTTAATACTTAGTTGTTGTTTTTTCTTTAGAGATACAAAGTGACTATCATCTGAATTTATCATCTGGCGAATATACTCCAGTGAAAATATCCACACAAGAAAATATTTGGGCAATTTGTATGGAGCTAACTCACATCCATACACTTTGATCTCTGTGTGATCTTGATAAAGGAACCTGTCTCCAGTATTTGTGAGGTTCGAGAGGTGTAAGATTCTCTAGATCTCTTCATTTATCCTTGGCTTTGGTCTCCCATGGAGCATGCTCACCACTGAATGATAAAACATCTCGATAAACTGTTTAAAACTGAACTCCATGGATTTTATTTTGAGAATTGAAGTCCATAGGGTTATTCCCTGTGGTTTTCCATCCTGGTCCATTTTATGCATAAGGAAGGAGAATTTATCTGCTTGATAAAACATGAACATGTATGCTAGTATCGAGGAATACCGAAACATGCCCTCTTTGGAAAATTTAGAAAGTTGATCATGGATGTTCTCTACTAGGAAAGTGTTGTAGTCAAACTGAATGGTGGCCTTTTCCTCAACAGAGAAAATATATAGGAACCCCAATATAGGTTCATCTACCCATTCATCTGAAAAGTAGCCAAGTAGACAACAAAGTGATGAAATCACTTGGTTTCCCTTTTCTGAGAACATGGAGGAATGATACGGGGGATTTTTCTTGGGGATTTGAGCATCCTGTGGGAGGAAAAGCTCAAAGATCTGGGATCTTTAAGGAAAAGACAGGTTCTAGTATAACTCTATTAGGATTTCAAGGTTGAAAGGGGAGGCGGATTCGGCTCTAGATATCTACATCATCTTATCAATGGCCTCTGGTGTGATAAAGAAAAGAGTTTCTCCAAATGAAGAAACTATGGCTCTCTGGTCAGGGAGGTAATGAGCTTGACACTTGAGGGCGAATTTTGGGAAATGATGGACCTGGGGAAAGAGATACAAGGGAAAATTTGACTCCCAGAGACCAAACTCATCGCTTTGATCTAGTAATGTGTCTTTAAACCACAACTACAATTCTACGAAATTGAATTCGCACTTGGTCTCTGAGATCAGATAATATTTGTCTGCTAATGGAATCCAATCGGGATCGACGGGAGGGGGAAGGAATGGATTCTCCTCGACCTCTTCTTTTTTATAATGCAAAATAATGAGGGTCGTCCGATATTGATCAACAATGGACTCAAAATAATAGAAAATGGTTTTTATAAAAGCTTTGGGTCCAGGTTTGTTTGACTTTGGTCAATTATGAACCAAACCTGAAATTATTGTGGACCATCTAATCTAATCGATGGTGGACTCAAAAATTACAAATTTGGATTTGAATTATACCTTTGGGTCCTGGCTTGGAAATTAACGATCATGCTAGTTCAATATCCACAATCAATTTGAGCCATAGGATTGTTCTCTAATTCTGATTCGAGGATCAATTTTTTTTTCTAATCTTGATGATTCCTGTAGCTTGGTCTAGTGATCTAACCATCACAGTGAACTTATGATGACCATATGGGAATTAATTCACCAGTTTTCAATAATTTGCATTTGATTTGCGAGAAAAATCATATATTATTTTTCTCGCCAGTAATGGATGTAGATGAATTTTATTTGGGCACTTAAGTTGACAGACTTAATGGAGTAGACATAAACACAATTTGAGATATGTCCTGGAGATGAAATATTAATCCTATCACAGATTGAAGTATTAAACCCCATGGTTGTTGTTAACACAATAACACTAACACCTTCTTTCATTGTTTGTGCCAAAGTTGTATTCACCATTTCAGTAGATGGTAAAGACATAGGCATAACACTATACATAATTCCACCATATTTTTCATGATATATTAAAAAATTAACAATATACTTTTTGTTGGAATACTGATATGAATACATGGACATTAATCAAGATCTCAATATGAGTTTGACAAGATTTTTGTCCTCAATGACAATACCATATTATCCCTCTTTTGAAATTCATGCCAACTCCATAACATCATGTCCAATATTGAGCATATTGGCCTCCTTTGACATCAATGCCAACACCATGTCCAACATTCTCCCCCTTTGGCATTTACCGAAACAAAATAAAACCCCTTTATTTTCAATCTCAATTGGGTTTTACTATTTATCCTCCACCTTTAACAAGAATGGCATAATAGATGTTTCTTTTCTCCTCATGAGATTATACTCCCTCTGTCAATGTACTTCTTTTCTAATGAATCTTGTGCAATTTAATTATCCCCATTTTTTGTCTAAGATATTCAAAAGTACTCTTCGATAAAGGTTTTTTGAATATATATGCAATATGTTCTTTAGTATCCACGCATTCCACTTTAACAAGTTTTTGAGTAACTTGTTCCCTTAAAAAAGGAAATTTAATTTGGATATGCTTGGTTTTTGAGTGCATGATTGGATTCTAAGAAAGGTTTATAGCACTGGTATTGTCATAGTTAAGAATAATTGGATAATCATACTTTACTTGTAAGTCTTATAGAGTTTGTTTCATCCAAATTACTTGAGTGGAACGCGATGCAACAAAAATATATTCAACTTCTGTTGTAGATAGTGATATGGAGGGTTTCTTTTTACTTAGCCATGACACAATACATTTTCCTAGAAAGAATGCTCCTCCACTAGTTCTATTTTTGTCATCCACACTTCCATCCTAGTTTGCATCAATATATGCAATTAATGTGAATTCTTTTGTTTTTGGATACCATCATCCAAAATCCAAGGTGCCTTTTAGATATCTAAAAATTCTTTTAACTTCCTTCATATGTGTCTCTTTAGGTGCAGATTGAAATCTGACCACCAATACTACAACTTGCATAATGTCTAGTCTTGTTATTGTTGCATATAATAGGCCACCAATCACTGATATATACATGGTTTGGTATACTCCTAGTGATTCATCATCTTTACTTAGTTTGCATCCTGTAATAATAGGATTTCTCATAGGTTTACAATCTTCCATTTGAAATTTCTTCAACATTTATTTAGTGTATTTGGTCTGATATATGAATATGCCTTTGTTTGATTGTAAAAAATGTAATCCTAGGAAAATTTTTAGTTCACCAAGCATTGACATCTCGAATTATTTTTGCATTTTTGTAGAAAATTGCTTGCTTAGAGGATTTAGATTATTTCCAAAAATGATATCATCCACATATACTAAAATAATAATGATATTATGATTTTCAATTTTAACGTAAATATTGTTGTCAGTAGCTCCTCTTTTGTATCCTTGTTGTTGTAGATGATTATCAAGTCTTGAAACCATGCTCTGGGAGCTTGTTTGAGACCATATAATGTTTTATTTAATTTACACCGTATTTATTTTTTGATAACATAAATCCTTCAGGTTGTTCTATATAAAATTCTTCCTCTAGATTTCAATTTAAGAATGTTGATTTGACATCCATTTGATATATTTTGAAGTTCTTAAAGCATGAAAATGCCAAAAAAAATCTAATAGCTTCTAATCTGGCCACTGAGAAAATGTTTCATCAAAGTCAATCCCTTCTACTTGTGCATATCCTTTGCACACTAATCTTTCTTTATTCCTTATAATTTGACCAACTTCATTAAATTTATTTTTAAAATTCCACTGTCCCTACCACATTTTTTCCTTTTGGTATTGGGACATGTTCCTACGCCTGATTCTTATCTATTTGATCAAGCTCTTCATTCATGGATTTAATCCAATCTTAATCTTTGTTGGATTCTGGAAATGTTTTAAGTTCTATTAGGGAGTGCATTGCTTGTTCTGATTCATATGTTATACTTCTTCTTGTTTCAAATCAAACACTTTTGTTGCCTATGATTTGACTTTTAGGATGATCTTTTTGCACTCTTATTGATGGTGATTTTGATTCTTGTCTTGGTGATGCTTCCTCTTTGTTTTCTTCTTCAATTTGTGATTCTTCTTCTTGTATTTATTTAGTTTCTTCTTCATCATCACCATCTCTTCTTCTTCCAAAAACTTGTGAATTGTCTTGAGATTTGATTTTTCTTGATGTTAGATCATCCACCTTTACATTTGCACTTTCCACAATTTTTTTCAATCTCATATTGGAGCATATGTAGGCCTTTCTATTGGATGAGTACCCAAGAAATATGACTTCATCTGATCTGGAAACAAATTTTCCTAGAATATTATCATCTATTTTTATATAGAATTTTCTCCCAAAGATTTTGAAGAGTTTTATTGATGTTGGTCTGCCAAACCATAACTCATATGGTGTCTTGTCATGGTTAAATATAAGTTGTGCTTTGTTAAGTATATATATATATATATATATATATTGTTGTATATACTTCCTCTGTCCAATAGATATCTGGGAGTTTGGCTTCATTTAACATACTTATGGTTGCTTCTTGGAAAATTATATTTTTCCTTTCAACAACTCCCTTTAGTTGAGGAGTTATTGGAGCTGAAAATTGTCTTTTAATTGCACGAGTTTCAAAAAACTCATTGAACTCATCCGAGGTAAATTCGCCTCCATATTCTGATCTTAGGCAATTGATTTTTAGATTATTCTCATTTTCAACATGTGCTTTGAAGGTTTTGAATTTTTTGGAAGTTTCTTATTTCTCTTTAAGAAAAGATACCCAAGTCATCCTTGTATAGTCATCAATGAATAAAATGAAGTAATGCTCACCTTGCATGCTTTTACTTCTTGTTGGTCCACAAAGGTCAGTGCGAACGAGTTCTAATGGTTTTGATGTAGACTATTCTTTTTTCTTGAATCTTACTCTTGTCGGCTTTCCATGTTGGTAGTTACTGCAAACATAGTTTGAAGGTTTAATAATCTTTGGCATATCTCTCACAACTTCCTTTTTATTGACTTTTATCAAATTTTCAAGACCTATACGTCCCATTATTCTGTTCCATAGCCAAGTTTCGTGTATTTGTCTCATGCAACATTTTTCTTCTTCTTCTATGTTTAATATGTATCCATCTCTTGGTGTCCTGGGCATAATAACCACTAATTGTCCTGAGACCTCTTTCCTAATTTCACATGTTTGAGAGTCAAATATGAGTATGTGTCCTTGATCACATGTTTGGATTACACTGAGGATATTAGGTTTCATATTTTCAACTAATAACAAATTTTATGCTTTTTCTCTGTTATTTCCCAGAATGACTGTACACTTTCCAAGTATCTTGGCAGAGACATTATCTCCAAAAGTAACTATTCCTTTTTCTTTACTTTTCAGACCGAGGAATTTGTCTTGATCCCCTGTCATATGCTTTGAAAATCCACTATCAACATATCGTTGACTTATTTTATCTTTAGCATATAAGGCTACCTTACACTCTGTTTCTTTTTCTTCCATTTGTTTTTCTTTCCACGTCTTCTTATGCCTTTCTTATTGAATTTTGGAAGTTTTTAGGGGATGCTTTGGTAGTCTACAACCACTAGATTTGTGACCATAATTGTTACATTTTTGGCATTCAACATTGTAATTTTGCAGTGGAGAGAATGAATTGTAGTTTATGTTCTATTGATTATTATTGTTGGACAGTTGGTTTGGACAAATAGTTTTCATTGATGTGAACCCTTGGAGAGTGATCTTAGAGATTGATTTCAACCCTTGAAGAATTTTGATAGCCCCAATGGTGTGGTTTTGGTACTTGAGGTTGAATGAAGAATATGGATAGAAAGGACAATGTGAATGCAGAAAAGACCCTCATAGATGGAACACCATGTGGTTCCTCTCGGTTAGGGAGATATGGCCTTGTAAAGTTGGAAGCCCCGAAGAGTGGACAATAAGCCCCCAATTTGTTATAAGTCTTGGTAAAAGGGGTAAATTGTTTTGTAACAAGAAAACCCTAGAAGCCCTAAATTAAGGAAAGGAGTTAACTAACACAATTATATAAACACATAAAGGAGTCATTCACAAATATACTCACAACTTATTCATTGCTTATATTTATTTTGATCTAGTGATCTTTTTCTAAGGTTGTAGTGTCAATTTTTGACGTAGAAAAGAATGGTCGACATTGAAAGTTTCAAAGTTGTAGCAAAACCTAGTTTCAGAGGTATACATCGGTTACAGGTCAGAAAGGGAGTGTATGTGTTATCACATATAGTTGTCAAGGGAAATAGGTCGTCCAACTTCATGGTCTGCATAAGAAGCGTTCGAGTGCAACATGTAGAGAAACTCATTTCGGGCTTAAAATACAAACATGCGGGCTCAGTTTTGCGATGGTGGAGATCCCCTGTGAGGATGAGATTATTGGCTCCTGGGTATTTAGAGTTTCATAATTGAACGAAGTATAGCACTGAAGCATCGAAGTGCTAAAAGTCCCAAAGCGGATCTTGACCATCCAAATCTAGGAGCCACACATCATTAGATCTGTCACTCCGAGATTTTTAATTCGGGAGTTTTAAAATGAGAAACATTGAAAAGTCCCGAAGGGCCGAAATGCCGAAGTGCCTGAAGACCTGAATTAGCTCTCGATCATTGATCAAGAAGGGAGAATAAAGGCAATCAATTTTTTTGAAGGGGTCAAAGTCCTGAAGCAGGAGCAGAGTCGTTGATTGAAGCGGACGGATGTCAATAGATCAACAACTCCGGTTAAAACACACAGAAGGTAAGTGAGATTTGATATTTTATTTTCCTGGAACCTGGAGACTGGAAAAGAATCTTAGTTGTTGAGCAGTAGAAGCCACGTGTCGCCAGATCCTTCACTTCAGATAAAAGTAGCAGAAGACAAAGGAGGTTTGAGGTTTGAAAAGTCTGAAGCCTGAATCACAAAGCAGATCTCGACCATCGATTCAAAAAAGGAAAATTTGATCCATCGATCTGAAGAATGTCAGAGTTGGGTCATTGATCAAGAAGCCTCATCTAAGACCATAATATCGATCGTCACACTCCATTGCAGGGTCGAAATGTACACAAGTTTTAAAATTTTAAGGGTGGGCCACAATTGGAACTTCTTTTGAGAAAGGGATGTGTGGCGGTTCATGGTAAATTTGCGGGGGAAAAAAAGTTTTTCTTTCAAACCACCCTTGGCCGCAATCATGAACGCGCATTCACATAGAATCATGGCCCTAGGTCACATTGAAGAAGGAGCGAGAGGAAGGGGATCTACCCCTGAGCCCAGAAGAACCAGATATGTGGCAGCCATCAGTACGGACATGTGACACCCTTATAGCCTTGGCACACGACCACTCCTTGAGAATTAAGTCTCATTCAGTCTTTGAGGAAAAGCAGTAAATGAAGGGTAGGTTTGGTCGTTGAAACCTAGGCTCACCCCATAAATAGAAGGTATGGAAATTCTGGTCATGGGGACTGAACCGTTAGCCCCTGGTAACCGTGTTAGCAGATTTCCCTACAGACCCATGTTGATCTAAGGTCGCGTCTGACAGAAGGGATATATGCATAGTTTGATAGAAGAAGTCTTCGACGGAAAGATTTGATTGTAGTGGCCAGATCACACTCTTGGTGGTGGAAAATTGTTCTGAGTATAAATAGATAGGTTTAGTATTTTGTTAAGGTCGTCAACTGATTGAGCAGAGCTCCCTATTTTGTAATGTTTTGATGCCACAATTGTTCTCTGGTTATGTATCATATTTTATACTTTCATATTAATAGAGGTCAGCCTCTTTTAATCTCTTTGTAAAAAATGTGCTAAAACACTCGGGCATGGAGGATCCAGTCGAGGGTTGTTATGTTGTTGTAATGTAGGTTTGATTGCAGCAGTATCATGACTAGTTTTAGTCAGATTCCTTGTGATATTTTCCCCTCTTACATTGAATGGCTCGGGAATGGAGGATCCAGTCGAGTTGTTGTAGATGTTTGGTGATGTAGGCTTGATCGTTGTATTTCTATGACTGTGTTTTTTGGACATATTTCAGTGTCTAAAGCTTGAGCTTAAGACTGTTCTTGAGTCTGAGTTTTTCTTCTCCAAGATGCTTGGAGGCTTGATGCCCATAGTAGTCTTTTTCACCTTTCTTACTAAGTCTTCCCAATGTTCACACTAAAACACAATTCACTAATTGAATTTAGTTGTGGCCCTCACTTCCCTGTTCATTTTTTGTCCAGTTCTGTGTTGAACATCATTCATATATTGAGTTTTTTCCATTGACCTCCACTCATATGAAACCAACATCCACCAAAAAATCTGATGGGTACTAGGCTTATCCTCCCACAATCTGAGGGTGACTCTCAGTGCTAATATTCTTGGTGTCATTTTCGAGGAAAAAATTGAATACTTTTCCTTGGGATAGAATGACAATGAGCTTATGATTCTGAAGGTGCATCAAACATCAGAACCATTGAAGATTGCAACTTGAACCTGGAGACTCCACATCGAAGACTCTACTAGGGAGGATCTTGTTGATAGAAAGATGACCATACCGAAGGGGAAGACCAGGTATCAATTTATGATCTTTATTCATGATATCATGTTCTTTTTTATCATCTCATTTCTCTCTTTCCCTTCACATATAAAGAGGATTATCCTGTGCTTTGTCTATTCAGATGATAATATTCCTTCCTTTATTTATCCATCCTTGGAAGAAGAAAACATGCCCTCTTATTGTGTTGTATATATTGATCTCATGTCTTCACCTCTACCTATTCATAAAAGTGAGATCTGTATTGCATCTCCTCTTGAAATTGATCATGCTTGTATCCCTGAGGAAGTTGAAAATAATTCATAGTATTCTCAAATCTCGTTACCCTCCATTATTCCTGCTGAGCCTTGCCATCAACTCATTAATCCTCATAATCAGCCCACTTCTTTTCAAATTAAAATCATAAATAAGTTGTTTAAACCTTTAAGGCTGCCACATGACCTTCATCCTTATCCTCGTTATTCCTTTGTATCTTCCTCGGTTTTCTGGAGAGGATCATATTATAGATGAGAGGCATTTGGAGGCCTTCGAGAGCTTTGTCGATTATTTTGAGATTGTTCATGATGATGTTTCCATGAGGTTGTTCTCACAATCCCTATCTGGAGATGTTTTTGTGTGGTTTAGATGTTTGGAAGCTGGTACTATTGGCTCCTGGACCGAGCTATGCCATGCATTTTTAAAGTGTTGGGGTGAGAACAAGTCCCTTGATCAATACTGGTTTGAGTTTAATGCCTTGAGGAGAGGGCAAGAGGAATCCTTGGCCATCTTCAACAGGAGGTTTTGCAGTGTTTATCATAGTATGCCTATGGAGATCTGACCCACAAAGACTTCTTCCATGGTGTACTATGTCATGGCTCGGCATCTAGAGTTGGTCCCTCTCCTGAGAGAGAGGAAATATTAATCATTAAGACACCTATTTGAAGATGTTCAAGAATTAGAAGAGAACATCATGCCTAGCAAGGGGGTTCATATGCAAGCATATCGTGAAAATTTGCATGTGCCTAAGGAAGAAGACTGACAGCAGGTTTCAAATTCTGAGAAAGAAGATAGTGATTATGGATCAGAGCTGGAACAACAACAAGGAAAAGAGATTATAGTTGTTGATGATCGAGAGTTGTTTTCTAAAGAGCAGGGAGGTTTTTTATTTTCAAGTAGAGAGGCATTTATAGAGGAGTGGCCTGGTCTTCTAAAGAAGTCAGGATTCTGTTACACGATTCATGATCCTATGGCTATATACATGGAATTGTATGTTTCATATTTTGAGGATTTCCAAGAGCATACCATGGATCCTTTTCCTTTATACATTGAGGAAAAACATTGTGTGGAAATCCCCCATTCTGTGCCTACAGAAGACAAAGAGAAGAGCTTTCCCATGTTTTATGTTTATGATGATTATGATTCTGACCCTTGGGAGAGTCATGAAGAAGAAGAGGGAGAACCAAATGTGCAGTTCATATCTTCCCCACAACCTGCAAATGAGAAACCATCACCTAGGATCAGTCAACTTGCATTAGACATTCGCTCACCCATGCTTGCCAGAGACATTCAACCATGTGTGAGAAGCTGTAAGACAGAGCATGTTTTCTGTTACTAGCCCAGTGGATTTTTTCATTTTCTCTATGAACCTATAAGGGAGTACATAGAGTTTCATTTCCTTCATGTCTTGGAGCCGCTCAACTTTATCTCAACTTCATCACTGGGCGGAGAGCTGAAAAGCATAATCATTTTGTTGTCACAATTGCATTGTTTTTATTTGATCAGTGACAAAGTAAACAAGTTTGCAGCTAGGGAGTTTCTTGAATGGCTATGGTGGAAGTTTGATTTCACCAAGTGCTTTGTAAAAATCAATTAGTCTAGGAATGTACATAAATAATCTCCTCCTGGAGCCCATGTATTTTTATTTTGTTTTTAGGATAGTGTGCTTGTCGGCCTTTAATCCTCAGCAGGATGTTTTTTGAGCATGACTCCATAGCCCAATGCAGAAGGTGACTGGAACTACTTGTTCTTGGCAGCTCGTAGAGAGTATGTCATCCCCTATGGAACCAAATGTTATCACATATAGTTGTCAAGGGAAGCACGTCGTCCAAGTTCATGGTCTACACAGGAAGCCTCCGAGTGCAGCATGCAAAGTAGCTCATTTCGTGCTTAAAATACAAATAGACAGGCCTAATTTTGCAACGGTGGAGATCCCTTGTGAGGATGAGATTAGTATCCCCCAGGTATTCAGAGTTTCAGAATTGCACGAAGTATAGTGCTGAAGCCCCGAAGTGCTAAAAGTATTGAAGAGAATCTTGGTCATCCAAATCCAGGAGCCACGTGTCATCAAATCTGTCACTCCGAGAGTTTTAATTCGAGAGTTTTAAAATGAGAAACATTGCAAAGTCCCAAAGGGTCGAAGTGTCAAAGTTCCCGAAGACCTGAAGTATCTCTCGATCGTTGATCAAGAAGGGAGAAGAAGGGTCGTCGATATGGTTGAAGGGGTCAAAGTCTCGAAGAAGGAGAAAATTCATTGATTGAAGCGGACATGCGTTAATAGATCGACAACTCTGGGTAAAAAACACAGCAGGTAAACGAGATTGGATATTTGATTTTCCTGAAGCTTGGAGACCCAAAAAGCATCTCGGTCATCGATCAGTAGGAGCCATGCGTCGCCAGATCCTTCGCTCTGGATAAAAGTAGGAGAAGACAAAGGAGGTTTGAGGTTTGAAAAGTTCGAAGCCCGAATCACGAAGCAGATCTAGACCGTCGATTCAAAAAAGGAAAATTTGATCTGTCGATCTGAAGAACGCTAGATCTGGGCCATGTAACACCATGTTTCCCTCAGTTTGTAAAAGTAACTATATTGGCCAAGAACTGTGGCAAACTCAAAAATGTGAATGTGTGATGTGAATGGACCTTGTGAAAAAGGTCGATGAATGTAAATAATATTATATATATATATATATATATTGCAGGACTGTTGAGAGGGGATATGCTGAAAAAGAGACCATGATGGTTGAAGAAAGGTGGTGGAAGGCACTTGGAAAGGTGGCGTTAACTTCCACCGAAACCAATACCATATTTGGACTTCACTGGCCCGGAGAACAAAGAGTGGCTCGCTGGCCTGAAATAAATTACTCACAAGTTAGTAGGTAGATGGCTCCTCAGGAATTAATGAGGGATGGGGGAAGTGAACCGCCCATCCGTAGGAGCCTCGGGCCTGACCACCGTGAGGGAAATCATGACACACACAACCTTGCAAGAGGGAAATGCGTGAGGAAGAAGCACAGGGGGGGGCAGACACGAGGGAAGGAGGAAGAACTCTAGAGATATGCAAAGCGAGTGATAGCAGAGAAGGGGGAGAGTAACCCTCATTCTCGGTCACGGGAAAACCAAGACGCGGTCTCGTAGCATCATGGTCTCAGCTCGGGGGTGGCTAGTGGTAAATTCGTTGGGAGTCGCTCAACCTACGGTTGGGTGGAAATGACCACCCCTCTCAGCAGTTGCATCACCTCTGGTTTTATTTCTGATAAGTGTTATTTGAAGTTAATGCCATAATCGCATGTTCAGTTTTATGTTCTTGTAAATAGTTCTAAATAGAAGTGTTTAGCTAACTTTGAATTGATAGAATGGATGCCTGTGTATGCTTACATGCAATAGTTGTTTTCTGCACAAATGATTAAGTTTGGGACATGAGTTCGATCCACCGAGAATCATCTTATTTTCTTAGTTTCTCGTAATATTCTGGGGAGGCCCCCTTGAGAGTACTCTTTTCTGAGAATTACCCCGTAAACCTTGTAACCGTACTTAACCTTACCAGAGACTTGATTAAGATCGGGGATAATTTCCCGAGAACTATATGAGGGTTCATGCAATCCAGGTCTGGAACCCTTATGCAAGACGGAGTATCCTTCTAAGGCCTCGAGGTCATGGGAGAATGAAGCTCCGAGAGTTTGAACTTCCTGATTCAAGCTCAGAAGAGATTTGACCATTTTGCGTATCAAAGATTTGTGAGTTTGGAGTTGGAAGACTGGAATCTTGGAGTCACGAAGTCCTGAGTTGTGAGATCGCGATGGGATCCTGGACCGTAGATCCCAGCGACCCATCAGAGCTCTATAAGTCGTCGATCTTAACCTTTACCTAGGCAGGAGAGTGAACTTGACTACGTCCCAAAAATCTTGAAGACATCGGGACCGTCCATGTTGGAGGACAGGTGGTAGAGATCTATCCATTTCACATATCGAGGATTCATGAGTTCAGAGTTGGAAGACCAGACTCTTGGAGTCACGAATTCCCGAGTCGCGAGATCGTGATGGGATATTGGACCGTAGATCCCAGGGACCCATCGGAGCTCTATAAGCCATCGATATTAACCTTTACTTAGGTGAGAGAGTGAACTCAACTACAACCCAAAAATTCTGAAGACATCGGGGCCGTCCATGTTGGAGGACAGGTGGCAGAGATCTGTCCATTTTACGTATCGGGGATTCGTGAGTTCGGAGTTGCAATACCGTACTCTTGGAGTCACGAAGTCCCGAGTCACAAGATTGCGATGCGATCCTGGACCATAGATCCCAAGGACCCATCGGAGCTCTATAAGACGTCGATATTAACCTTTACTTAGGTGGGAGAGTGAACTTGACTACGTCCCAAAAATCCCAAAGACATCGGGACCGTCCATGTTGGAGGATAGGTGGCAGAGATCTGTCCATTTCGCGTATCGAGGATTCGTGAGTTCAGAGTTGGAAGACTGGACTCTTGGAGTCACGAAGTCCTGAGTTGCGAGATAGCAATGCAATCTGGGCCGTTGATCAAAGAGGAAGGATAGCCATGGGATATGACCATTTCTTGTATCATGGATTCGTGAGTTCGGAGTTGGAAGACTAGACTCTTGGAGTCATGAAGTCCTGAGTCGTGAGATAGCGATGCGATCTGGGTTGTTGATCAAAGAGGAAGGACAACTGTGGGATCTGACCATTTCACAGATCAGGGATTCATGAGTTCGGAGTTGGAAGGCTGGACTCTTGGAGTCATGAAGTCCCGGGTAGCGAGAAGTAGGAGCAACCATTCAGTCAGGACCTCCTCGCCATATCGCATATTGGGGTCTCGGATGCTGAGGGGAATCAAATTCGACTATACCTGAGCTTGCGAGTTGCGAGAGTTTGTGCAACACGTGGCACGTCTTCTTGGTGGGACCCACATGGTAGATAGGTGGTGTGACGATAAGATGCCCAAAGAGAGGGAGAAGTGGTGACAGGTAGTGCACACGTGTCGTTTGAAATTGGAGTCAACATCATGTTGACTTCTCGTACTTTGGGTTCTCATAAGAAAGGGTCACAAAGGCCCAACAACTCAAGCCGCGAAGTTGCAAGTTTCGAGAAGCCTGGAAGGAGTCAACCCTTATCTGACTTTCGCATCTCGGGGATTTGTAAAAGAAGGGCCCATAGGTTCAACCTTTCCACTCACAAACTTGTGAGTTGTGAGCAAGGCTAGTAGTTAGCCCTAGTCGGTGGTCATGAGTGGAGAGCACTAATAAAGAGGGGCCATACCATATCAAAATATTGGGTATCGACGATTGGTGAAGAAAATTAGAGGGTCTTCGAATCCCGACTCGCGAGGTCGTGAGTTGTGAAAGGCACCCGCATTTAGGTGCGTATATGGTCCTATTGAGATAGGGACTAAAGAAAGGGAGCTAGTGCCTTGTCGTTAAGCGGCAGGTATATCTGGACAGCCAGAATCTGTGCTTCCAGATCTATAGCCAGGGTTTCTTTTCGAAGCCCCCTCACCATTCTACCTTTAAGATTGGACTCACTTGTATTGTTGAGTCGTGAAACACAAAAAGGTGCCTGGTTTGTTTGGCCTGTGGTCCTAATCCACGATCACAGGGAGGTGAACAGGGAAGAACTAGCCTACGCTAGGACTTCGGGGATTCTATCCCTTGAGGAAAAGAGAAAATTTTATTATGTCGTAGTGGGTGTGTTACAAATTGGTATCAGAGCATGGTTACAACACTCGACCTGCTTGGGCTCATGAACGAGTTACATAGAAGCTCCATTCAGATCACTCTTAAAAATAGTAACCCCCTGTCTTAACCTTCCTAATCAAAATACGAAGTTAAGAATGAAAAACAAAAAAACCCTATTGTGTGTGTGTACATGTGAAAATATGAATTATGTACTGGTTATGAATAAATATAAATATTGACTAACAACCAGCATTTTTTCTTTTGCACACAAGCGGAAGATCAACCAGGGGAAATTATCAATGCATAGTATGGTGACTCACCAAGAAATGGGAGAAGGCTCCCACAATAGAGATGAAGAGTCAGACGAAAGGAGGGTAGCAGGGACCCCTCCAGATCTAGCCGAGACTGTGAGGAGTCTCATGGTCGAATTACAAAACTGCAAGGCTGACAATGAAAG
>ML820318.1:0-14751 GCA_009831015.1 Picea engelmannii
TTTCCTTACGAGACCTCAGAGCGGCCAACGGAGCCGTTAAACTCGTCAGGGTGGTCCATACCAAACGGCTTGGGTTATTTAGACAACCCCGGACCGGTTCCACTCTCCCAGTTGACGGACGGTCAGTTTCGCCCGTCAACAAAACGTTGGCATAGCTTCGACCCACTTAGTGAAGTAGTCGATAGCTACGATGATATAGCGGTGCCCCCTTGCTGATGGGGGGTTACATGTAGTGTAATCAATCCCCCACTTAGTGAAGGGACCAACTGTGATGACAGGAAACATAGGAGCGGGATGTGCCCTCATCTTCTGAGAGAAGATTTGGCACGGATGGCACTTCTTGACCGATTCGATACAATCTTTGATAAGTGTGGGCCAGAAGTAACTTGCTCGTAAAATATTTTGGGTTGTTGCCAACCCAGATAAATGACCGCCACATGCTCCAATATGGCAATCAGTGAGCACTATGATGGCCTCCTCATGAGTGATACATCGACGCAAGATGCAGTCTACACCTCTTTGATACAACGTATCATCAAGTATGAGATAATTCTTAGCATGATGGCATATCTGTCGATGCTCGTCACGAGAAGTAGAGGTGGGGCACTTCAAAGTCTAGAGATAGATAAGTATATCTCCATACTAGGGGTATGAAGATTCAATCAAAAACATATCCCCCCGAATAGGTGATTTCTCAGGCACAACGTCACCTGACTCAACCGAAAGTTCCAAAATAAGCTCTGCGAAGACCAACGACTTCTTTGACTTTGCTAAAACAAAGTCTAAGTCAAATTCTTGGAGGATGACCATCCATCTACTGATTTTCCCACCTATAACTCGTCGTGTCAACATGTATTGGAATGGATTCACGACAGCAATGACGGTGGTCTTGCGGAATAGAACATAGTGACGGAACCGTTGAACAGCATGAATTGTTGCCAACACAAGTTTTTCAATATGAGAATAATTAAGTTATGGTCCTACGAGGCCTCGTCTCAGGTAATAGATCACGTATTTTGAAAATGAATCATCTTCCTGAACTAAAACCATGCCTATGGTTGACTCTGCGGTAGCGAGATATAATAAGAAATCTTTGTTATAATTAGGTGGTCGTAGCAGAGGTGCAGTTGTGAGGGCATGTTTTAATGCATCGAAAGAGTGTCGAGCAGCTTCATCCCAAAAAAAAGGAACGTCTTTCTTTAGTAAACGCATAAATCCCTTGGTGATTTCGGCATAGTTGGCGATGAAGCGTCGTAAGAAGTTCGCCTTGCCTTGTAGACTCTGAAGTTGTAAGATTGTGTGTGGGGGGGGCAACTGGATTATTGCCTCCACCTTAAGAGGATTGACCATGATCCCTGTTGTTGATACAATGAAACCTAACAAACGCCCTGAAGTTACGCAGAAGCTGCACTTGTTTGGATTCAAGTGAATCCTGAAGTAGCGACAACGTTCGAAGATTAGTCAAAAGTGTGTGGGATGATCCGTTCGCTTTCGAGAGTGGGATGCTAAATCATCTAGATAGGCCTCAAATATATGCTTGAGGTCATGAAATGAAAAATACATGGCCCGCTGGAAAGTGGCTCCAGCATTTTTAAGGCCAAAAGGCATCTTGCGATATGCGAATGTACCCCACAGACAAATGAATGTCGTTTTGTGTTGGTATTCAGGTTTGATTTAGATTTGATTATATCCCAAAAAACCATCCATGAATGAAAAGGCTTCACAACCAGCACATTCATCAATGATCTGGTCAATGAATAGTGTTGGAAAATTATCTTTGGGACATGCCTTGTTCAAATCACGGAAATCGGTACATACATGAATCGTGCCTTGTTTTTTATTGACCGGCATGGGGTTTGACACCCATTGAGTCAAATGAATAGGATAAATGAAACCTTCCTATAGAAATTTATCAACCTCAATCTTGATGGTTGCTGCTTTCTTAGGATTAACTGGATGAAGTTTTTGTCGAACAGGCTTGGCATCAGGATACGTTGTGCTTTCATGTTCAACTATTTTTGGATCGATACTTGGCATTTCCTCATAAGACCAGGCAAAAACTTCGTGGAATTATTTGAAAAGATCCGTGTAAATTTGAATCTCTTCGGGGGAACAATCTGCTCCGACGAAGACATTCTCCATGACGCCAAGGTTTCAGGAGATGTTGATGGGTATGGTTTCAGCGATAGTCACCATATTTCCCTCAGCATAAATTTCATGTGTAGCTAAGAGGTTAATAGGACATGGTTGATCTCCCGTCATGGTAATAGTGAATTCTTCTGCCTCGATTTGTCTTAACTCTGGCAGGAAATATGATCTGTGATGAATATCTTCCCAAGGTTTGTCTGAACTAGTCATTGCTTCGATTACTGCTTCGTCAGAAGGAAAGACTAAGTCTAACGAATCGATGTTAGCAAGAGAACCCTGAGCCCAAATAGGCTCTAGAAGTGGATCTAACTCTTGTGTGGGAGTCGGATCAGGGTTAGCTGAAGCTTGTTGGACTAAAGAGTATGCTACTTCAGCGGCCGACAAGGGCATGGAAATGCCTGAGTTCCCTGTCTCATCCATCGTGGCTGATGGGGAAGGAAGAATCCAAGGATCCTCAAAGTAAGTCGTGTGGAACGAGGAGACTTGAAAAATCTCAACCTTATGGTGATTAGATATAAATTTGACATCATTGTGAGGAGGTGGGTAATCGAAGGTGCCCATCAAGGATGGGCACAAACCAACTCCTACGTTAACGACACTTGGTTGAGTATTATCAATCATGGGGACCGTGGATGCCCCCAAGGCCTAGTCAGGTCTAGAGAAAGACAATTGATCGATGGTCACTATCCGACCCTCGTGTGGAAACAACAAGAATCGGAAAATGGTAGCAACCACAGCTTGCATAGCATAAGTCCAACTCCGTCCTAACAATAGATTATAGTCGAGGGGAGCATCGACTACCTCTACTTCGACACACACGGTCTTCCCTCCTAACTACACAGGGAAAGAAGGAACGATGCCATGTGGTCAGAAAGAACGACCGTCAAAAGAAGTGAGGAGAGTAGGTGATGGAGACAAAGCAGGCTGGCCAATGGCCTTCCAACATGATAACGACCTAACACATGTCGAGGAACCCTCGTCGACCACCGTGCGGAAGATATTTCGTGTAAAAGTATTCGTGGGATGAGCCACTACTATCTGAAATGCTACGTGGTAAGGCAGACGAGGTTTTAAGTTGGTTGTATCTAACATGATGGTACAAGGATTACAAGTCTCAGTAGAGCCCAAAGCATTTAACAAGGGTTTCCTCTGAGCAGGGAAACTTTGGAGGACCTCCAAAGCAGACATCGCACAAGGGGTTTGTGATAAATCCTCCACCACAGAGTAATTCTGGGTGGCCCTTGCATTTGGGTTGTGAGAAGCTTTCTTAAATGCACCCTTTGGAATGTGTGTCATTGTTTCTCCCAACGTCTTCTCGATCTATAGAGGAAGAGATGGGAGCTCAGCTTCTTTACCCTTCTCAGAAGCGCTTGGTTTACTATAGTTGTGCGCTCTATTCATTATGAAAGAATCACCCCTAACCATATATACGTTCGCGGATGAGGGATTGTTTGGAGGAGGGCAGGTTTCTTGGTTTCTCCCTTCGGCACTTGTAGAGGCTTGAGTTAAATTTTTCCCATGTTGAAAGGGATTAATCAACACTGCCTATTGTTGTTGTGTGACAAACTTTTGGGCCTCTGCAAGTCGAGGACAAAGATGGGTCAGGTGGTCTTCCACATACAAGTTTCATGAATACCTCGCCTTCTGTTTTTCTGTGGTGTCCCTGTCAGCATTATCAGTGGGTTTTTTATCCCCCTTACCCTTCTTTCGTTGTTTTTTCTTCCCTTCAGGCTGTTGGGTGGTCTTTGGGTTAGTCGACTGTATGGAGTGTACTTCCAATGTTTGGGTAGGAGGAGCAGCCAAAGCAGTAGTCTGGTTGGCTTTTGAGTGTTGTATAGATAACTATTTCAATTGTTTTGTCAATTGCTCAGCGGGCTTGGTTTGTGCTGAACCAACAATACCATCAGCATGTGGTCCAGCTCTCTGTCTATTTTTATCTAGCATCGATCATGGTGCATCCAACAGGATGTTGTATAATAAATCAGACTGAGAATAGATGAGATCAAACTGTTGAGCCCTCATGATGGCATCTTCTTCGGAGAAAACTCCATAAGTTGCGACGTCTTTGGATAATTGTGGGACCAGAGACTTAAGGAACCATTCAAGCAGGAATGCTAGTGGAACTGGTACTTTGATTAGACTCTTCCGATGTCTCCACTCTCAGATATGACCAGAGATATGGTCTGTTGTTGTCTGTTCGAAATTGGCGAGCAGTTCTATGCCAGCGTCGTATCTCACAGGTAACTGGAAATGGTTAAGGAAGGCCATCGCCAGTTCACCAAAAGAAGAGTATCTTGAGCGATCGAGCTCGATGTACCATTTCGTGGCACTCCCGATAAGAGTGCGTTGAAACAATCGCAACTGTACGGAGTCATATTTCAATGAGTTAGATGAACACCAAATATGGAAGGTAGTCACATGATCACCTAGATCTTCGTTAGGCTTGGCCTCGAACTTTGGAATGTCCAAAGGCAACTTCGTTGGCATAGGAGGCCAATGTGGATCGTGACAAATAGGATCATTTAACAACCTTGTCAAATCTGGCAAGTGTAACATCACCAGGAATGGTAGTTTGGGTTGTTGCTGATAACCTGGGAAGAAGGGTCCTGGAGTTTGACTGGCACCAGGTTGCCAGAAAAAGTTTGGCTGCTGGCCCGGATTCTGGTAGAAACCATGGCCCTAACCAGCATAAGGATTTTGCATCTGTGGAGACATCATTGGCTGATTTCCCATAAAGGACATAGGGTGTTGGGCATGCATCGTGTTCGAAGGAATTTGGGAAGGATTACCCCATGTCGGTCTTGATGGGAGAGGCATAGTAGTTTGTCCAGGGTTCCATTGACTGTGCAAAGAATTACCCCAGAACGGCATTCCAGAGGAGGGAACGGATCCTTGTCCTGAGTTCCAAGGTCCTGTTATATGTGCCCCCGGTGCAGGAATAGTACCCTGCGCTGGAGTAGACTGTCCAAAAATGGGATTGCCCCCAGATGGGAAAGCAGTGGATGAGAAATTGTTATTACCAAACGTCTCGTTCCAAACAAACGGTGTCGAACCTAACAGCATATTGTGCACAGGTGTTCCTTGACTCCCTGCTCCAAATAAACTAGTGTGTGCAGGCTGCCCGGCGGACTACTGATGCAGACCACCAAGCGACGAGGACGAAGGAGGGATATGACCTCCTGCGTAAGAAAAAGAGTTAAAAGGGACAAGAGTGCCCCCAAGTTGACCTTGCAGAGGAGCGTTAGAGCTCCCTTCCCCCAGACCCAAAATCTGTAAAGTGGAGTAAGTGAGTGCAGGACTTGTACCCGAACTAGGCATACCGTATGAGAAGGGAGGGCCTGTCGCACTAGGTGTGAAGGGGGTTGTGGCCGTCGTCATAGATGGGTTTGGTCCACTGTGTGACATAGTTGTGGCCGAGACCATGGTGGCTCGGACCGACGACAGTAAGTTAGGAGATGATTCTCTTGTGGTAGCAACTGTGGTGGGAATGGAAGAATTCCCAAAAGAAGTAACAGCGTTTGTTTCCATAGTTGTGTGAGGCACTGACTAGAATTCGTAAAATTGGACTGGTATAATAACCGTTGGTCAGGTATCAGTGGTTGGAGTTTCAACTAATCCAAGAGTGGTGGTTGATTCCTCTGGGAGTTGTTCGGGCACAAAGGTTTGTAACCCGGTAGCTTCAAAAGACCCTTGTTGGTCTAGCTTCCGCCTTAAATGTGATGGGGGTGGCTCCAATGTAACCAGCGGCAGGCCCAGAAGCCTTCGTGACCGATGGAGCTTGAGATCCTCCACCATCTGAGAAGATCCAAGACACGCTAAGGTATTCTACATGTTCAAAAGTAACACACACTAAAAAGAATCCCCTAAGATATAAGACAAGCAATCACTAAACTATTTGGAAGAATAGTTACAACAACCAACACTAGAGAAAATTATCGGTGCAAGTGCAATTCAAACATGGAAGCACCCTCCAGGTATACTCTGCAAAGCATGGCTCGATGTTTGTCCTAGGTACCGCGGTATACCCCCGTAGTCACCTGTGTATGTCCCTAAAAATATTGGCAACTAGGTTGCCAGCACGCGAACAGTCACCAGGCGGGTACAGTCGAAAGTCGAGTAGACCACAATGAGTAGGGTATCAAGCTTGAAACCTGTCAAGGGTATCAAGAGAAAATGGTCTGGAAGCCAACTGAGGACCTCGAATGGATTCGATACCCACGAAGCCCCGTGGAAAATGCAAACGACGGAATCCCAAAACAAGCCCTCGATATGTGTTCTCCACTACGATTAGTCCGTCTTTGGAGGGGTTATCTCCGCTACCTTTCCGCACGCGACCTCATGTTTATCCCCTGTGTTAGAGGGGGGTCCCAGATAACTTCCAAGAAACTGGACTTAGACAGTCCCTATCACAGACTCCAATGTTTGGTTTTGAATGGCCTTGGAGAGTTTCCTCTCCAACCTAATCCAAGGCCCTAGTCCTGAACTAGTTTTTGAACCCTACAAACAAAAAGTCTAATAGATTTTAAATTAATGTTGCTTTTATGGTATTTTCTTACGTCGAGGGGTATGAGGGTGAAACTAATGATGTGTAAAGACAAAAGCAAAAACGAATGAAAAAAGCTAGAAACAAAAGACTTTTACTAAATGCAAAATTTCAAGAACTTTTCACAAAGAAAGATTTCTTTTTCTTTTTAATTTTTATAAGATTTCATATAGAAAACTTAAAGGAATTTCACTCGACTATGAGCTACTTATGCTCTAAATGCACTGCAAAAAACTTATGAAATGAAAGACTTCTCCCTAGTTAATGATGCAGAAACACACTCTTCAAGCAAAGAAGAAAATGAAAAGAGATTTTTTTTTTTTAAGTGCTAGTAAAGCAACAAAGGGAAAATACCGACAAGCACAAAACCAAGAAAAAAAAATTCTGTCTTAAAGTGCAAATCGCAAAGAATAAGAGAAAATACACACAATGGAAATCAAGAAAACAAAGACTCTTATGCTTGTCTAAAAACCATAAAACAAAATTTTCTTTTTTTTTTATATTTTTTGTCAACTATCAACTGAGAAAAAACAGGCTAAGGGTAAGATGACCTAACCTACTGACTGTTCAACCCTAGACTCAAACACCTGAGAGGAATACTTCTCATAAAAGGAGGGGATGACTACCCCACCCTGAACAAAAAGTAGCCTTTCAAGCACGCTACTGTCACTAAAACAGCATGCGTGCAAACACGTGCTGAGATGAAACAGGAAGCATGTACACACGGGTTGACCTTGTACAGGTCGCGTGTATGTATAAATTCTAAGACAAAAATGAAAATAGGCAATCCAGACCAGGAAGAGGCCTCTGGTATTGATAACCAGGGTCCCTTGAAGGCTTGAATGCTTTTTCTAACAGAAAAGAAAAAAAATAATGCAAGGAATAACAAAGCGAAAAAATCAATCTGAGATAGGACTATGAACCAGCAAGACTCAGACAAGATTCCAGAAAACCCCCTGAGAATGTATAATTCTGACAGGGAAGAGGTGGACTACCTCTAAAGTTCTCTGAACTCCTACACGCTACTGTTATCCCTACAGCTAGCGTTCACACGCGGGTTGTGAGAGGATAGGGCGTGGGTACACGAGTGTAGGCCTTCTGCAGGCTGCGTGTACCTCTGTGTGTCCCGACAACTACCGTCAAGCAAAAGTCAGGGAAAACTGGTATGAAGAACCAGGCTTCCTGCTAGCTCAGACCTTACAGAAAAAGACAGGCAAAGAAAAACAGAGAACCTATTCTTTAAACTACCCAAAAAATTTAAAGAAATCTAAAAACCCTAAAGAGTATTATCCCCAGTATGGTCACCAATTCTGTTGTTGGGAAAAATACCCTACGGACTAGCAAACTAGGGTCAGACTTGCATGCAGATTTTGACCGTAAATAAATTACTTTTTAACCTACCACCCAAAACTTAAACCCCTCTTTAACAGTACATGCATGGAAAGGGACTACTAACCTTGTTACCGGCGTTCGATGTAGATCCTCCGTTGCACTTTGACCACTTTCTTGCGTTGCTCCTTCCACAGATGACCTGCAATCAAGACAAATAACAACTATGCATGCACGCTACTTCTCTACTAGAGGGTTAGAAATGAAGCATAAATTAACCAAACCATAGATAATTCATGCATTGGGATGGGAAAAGTATTATTTTTATTACTTTAAAAATGAATCAACTTACAATCAAAGTTGAGACCGACCATCGCTCCTTGAACCTGATCCTGGGCTCCTCTTCTTCTGTCCTCCAACTGCTTTGCGTTAAATCTCCTTTGGCATGAGGAAAGGCTAAAGGGTTGGGACAATGGATTCCGTAAATGGGCAGAGTTTCTTCACTATATTTTTTCCTCCTCCAAATGGTACCCCTACCCCTTCTTTTATAGGCTAGAAGGAGCTAGGGTTTTGGACGAACCCTCGGCCATGCATGGCCGGGAGTTTCAGTTAACTGACCCGTAGCTTTTTGTTCCATCGGCAACTTTCCTTTTTTCATGCATTGTTAGGTACACGTGGGCTATAGTGGGTCATCCAGCGTGCACACGCGTTCAGTAATGGGTTAGGGCGTGTGGGCCTTGACACAAGAGAATTTTCAAAGAGTTGTTCAACATAGTTTTGGCAAAGAAGGGATATGAGTTGGCTTGATGCCAAGTAAGCATGTGTGGTGCAATTTAGGGTTATAACAATACCTCAACCAAAATCCCTCAAACATGAACCAATAGTAAACTTCAGTAGATATGCCTCAGATCAACTTTACAGCAATCCCTAAGCTTCCAAGAAGGCATCCAACGGATTTACAAGGAAAACCCTCAACCAGATTCAAAAATTCAACACTAAACATATGAAAACCATACCTTTTTTATTCTTGTAGCATTCTGTTGACGTGATTTTGTTGTCGTAATTATGTTGCCGCTAATTTGTTGTCACAATTTTTCTACTGCGGTTTTTCTACCGCACTTTTTCTACCATGGTTTTTATATCGTGATTTTTCTGTTGCGGTTTTTCTGCCACACTTTTCTTGCTTTGTTTTTTCTCCCGCACTTTTTATGTCACATGTTTTCTGCCGCACTTTTCTCCATCAATAATACCAACCCAAATAACCTTAAACAAAATAGATATTCAATGATATTCAATAGGTTCTAATGGGAGATCCTTTCTCTCTTATTTATACTTCGATGTAGCTTCCTCAAGGGGTTACCTTATAACCAACTTAACCCACTTTCCTTCTCTTAGGGCTAACCCACTTCTAACCACTTGTCCACTTCTAAATCACTTTGCTAGAAATAGTAAATTCTCCACTTCTAGTTGCAACTAAATTATTTTTAATTATTTTCTTATTGAAACTGTTGGAGCATAACCCTAATTTACATTAGTTTATACCTAGCTTAGACTCCTAGATATTGGTTAATACATTCATTTACACTTTATTTCACCTTATTTGGCCACATAGAGAAGAAGGGCACCTCATCCCTAGATTTTAGGGAAAACTGTTATTTTTAGATCAAGACTCAACTCTCAGTTCTTGATTTTCTTGATTTATTCATGATTTATTCCAACTCCCCCATGAAAAAACACATCTATTATTGGGGAATGCACACCTCCTCTTTTAGTGAGAGATTTATTCCTTAATTAATGATTTTATTCGTTACTATTATTAGTAACTACTATTTCGGGTCAGTTAAGTGAGTTGGAACTGCTTCTCTTGTTAGTTAAGTGAGATTAAGTGAGATAATGTGCATCACTTGACTATTGTGGACATTAATGAGTGTGTGACATGTATATTTAGTGGTCTAGGTCGAACTATGTGGTCTCCCTTAGCTTATGACACCTATTTTAGCTATTTCTAGCTTTTTTTGACTAGAATTTCTATGTTGGAAATTCTATATATTCACCTCCTCTCTTCTTTTTGAGGATGGTTGCTCATGTATATTCATTTTTTATTAATATAATTCTCTAATTTATGGAGAAAAAACTTTCTCTCATCTCTTGAATATCAGCAAATTGCATGTGTTCAGTTTAACTAGAATTCTAGATATATTGGGGTTTCTACAGGAATTCTACAGAAACAACTTTACCCATGACTAACTCTTAGTTTCACCCACTTGACTAGTTAACTTCTTCTAGGAGATTGTATAATTAATTTGACTTCTTTGACCTTCTAGATAATTCATGAGGGTTCTCCACTTCACAAGGCCATAACTCTCTAACCATGAGGAGTTATGTGATGTTTTGCATATCACCGGAAATGGAATGACATGTAATATCCATATAGAATAGTCTTACCTGCAAATATATTAAAATTCATACCATTATACATCAATAAAACTAAATTCCCTTAATCATATTATCGGGGCTACCGGACTTGCGTCAAGGTTTGACATCAATGGAAGCCAACATAATTAATCAACAATATCCCCCTTTAGCATTGATGGAAACACTCTAATGCAATACTGAAGTCATATCACTCATACTCCCCCTGTGACCATCACTCCCCCTGGAACCATGCCTATGTTTTCTCTCTCCAAGCATCTAACTCTCTATCCTGCATTTGATAAATCTCTCTTGCTTTGACGTCAATGGCAAAGGTAACTTCTTGTCTAGGGTTTCTCCCCCTAATTGAACTATCCTTGGGGATTCTCCCCCTGACTGAAATCTTCCTGAAACTACGCCCCCAACCTGAACTTTCCTCTTTATGGTGATTCCTCATTAAAATCTAAGACATATAAGATAAGCATTCAAAATAATTCATTTTGGAGTAGAAATTACTCTGAGTCTCTGTCAAAAATACTCAAAGGATTCCCTTGGAAGTGGTTTTGTAAAGATATCTGCCACTTGTTATTTTGTTCCCACATATTCAACTTTGATGTTCTTCTCTCCAACTTGTTTACGTAGAAAGTGATGTTGATTGGAATGTGATTCGTCTTGGAGTGCATCACTGGGTTATTTGAGATATTGATGGCACTTGTATTATCACAATAGATTGGAATGGGCTCATCCTACTCAACCTGTATATCTGTTAGAGTTTTTTTCATCCATAGAACTTGTGTACAACATGTTGATGCTACAATATACTCTGCTTCATTTGTAGATAATTATATGAATGATTTTTTCTTGCTTATCCAAGATACCAAACACTCACCTAAGTAGAACATTTCTCCATTGGTGCTTCATTGTTCATCAATGCAACCTGCCCAGTATGCATCTGTGTAGGAAATAAGTGATAAATCCTTTCCTTTTGGATACCATAATCCAAACTCTTATGTACCCCTAATATATTTGAATATCCTCTTTACCGCTAGAACATGTGATTCTTTTGGTGTTGTTTGAAATCTTGCCACCTATCCAACTACCTGCATTACATCTGGTCTGGATGTTGTCACATAAAGTAACTTTTAAATCATTGACATGTACTGCCTCTGATATGTAGACTTTCAATCATCATCTTTACTTAGCTTGAAATTGATTTTCATAGGATTACTGACTAGTTTTCAATATTCCATTCTGAACCTCTTTAGCATTTCTCTGATATACTTGTCCTTGATTTCTTTGACGTATCTGAAGACCTAGAAAGAAAGATAGTTCTCCAAGTAATGACATTTCAAATTCGTTATGCATATCCTTTGCAAATTTTTGTCTCAACATGTCATCATCACTTCCAAAAATAATATCATCAACATAAACTTCAATTAATAAAATACTATCTTGAGTTACCTTGATGTAGAGGTTGATGTCTTCATTTCCTTTCATGAACCCTTGTTGTTGTAAGTATTTTTCTAGGCTGGAATACCATGCTTTGGGGGGCTGTTTGAGACCATCCAAGGCCTTCTTTAATTTGCAAACATAATCTTCATTTTTTGATAACTAAAATCTTTATTGTTTCTCAATGTAGACTTCTTCTTCTAGTTCTCCATTCAGAAAAGATGATTCCACATTCATCAAATACACTTTAATATTATTTCAACATGCGTAAGCTAGTATCAATATGATTGCTTCCATTATGGCAACTAGGGAAAATGTCTCTTCAAATTCAATACCTTCAACCTATGTGTATCCTTTACATACCAATCTAGTTGTGTTCCCAGTAACATGTCCATATTCATTCAATTTATTTCTGAAGACTCATTTTGTGTCGATCACATTCATGTACCTTGGTCTTGGAACCAATTCCCAAGTGTCATTCTTCTCTATCTGATCCAATTCTTCATCCATGGCCTTTATCCAAAATTCATCCTTGTTGGCTTCTTCAAAATTGTTTGGTTCAATCAAAGATAAGAATGCTAGGTGCAGTTGTTATGGTGAATGAATTCTTCTCTTAGTCTCAACTCCTGCATATTTGTTCCTGATAATATGAATTGATAGATGATTCTTTTGTATCCATTTTCTAGGTGTCTTTAGAGGTACTTGTTGTTCTTTCTCTTCTACTTCTATTTGAGATTTTTCATCTTACCCTTATGTTTCTTCTTCTTCATAAACCTATTCCACAGACTCTTTTTCTTATTCCTTTAATTTTCATCCACATGTCTCATCAAAAATTACATTGATGTTCTCCACAACTTTGTTGAGCCTTAGATTATAACATTTGTATTTTTTCCTTGTAATTGAGTAACCAACAAGTATGCCTTTTTCTACATGAGAATCAAACTTCCCCATTCTTCCATATTCACTTTTGATGTAGCATTTTCTTCCAAAGACTCTGAAGTGCTTCACATTTGCTGGTCTTCATTTCCATAACTCGTAAGGATTTTTTTCACTGTTTTTCCTTAGCATTACTCTGTTTTGAATGTGAATTGTTGTATGCACTGCATGTGTCCAAAAAACATCTGTCAACTTGGAATCCATTAACATTGTTCGAGCCATTTCCTCTAATGTCTTGTTCTTTCTTTCGATGACCCCATTCTGTTGAGGTGTTCTAGCAATGAAGAATTGCATTTTTATATCATGCTTGTTGCAGAAATCCATAAATTCCTTTGAAGTAAACTCTCCTCCATTATCAGATCTCAAGCATTTGATTTTTGAATCCATTTCATTTTCAACCATTTCCTTGTATACCTTGAAGTTTTCAGATGCTTCTGACTTATTCCTGAGAAAACAAACTACATTCATTCTTGTATAATAATCAACCAATAACATAAAGTATTGGTCACCTTTTAAACCCTTTGTTCTAGTTGTTCCAACTAGATCAGTATGCACAATTTCCAGTGGTCATGTTGTTGAGTATTCCTTTGATTTTAACCTGATCTTCGTTTTCTTTCCTCGTTGACAATGCTTGCATAAAGTGTTGGTTGGCTTCGTGATCTACGGAATTTCTCTAACTGATTCCTTTTTGTTGACTTTGATGAGGTTATTGAATTTTATGTGACCCATTCTTCTGTTCCATAGCCAAACTTCATCTTCCTTCCCTAGACAACACTTTTAATTTCCAATTTCACTTAATACACATATGTTTCATGAAGTTATTACAGTTGTTGCAACCAATTTTCCTGAACCTTCTTTTCTTATCTTGCATTTATGTGAATCAAACATAATCTTGTGACTTGGGTCACACATTTGACTTACACTTAGAAGATTATGTTTCATATCTTCCACTAGTAGAACATTTCCTACCTTGGTATCCTTGTTTTCAACTCAGACTATGCCCTTTCCAATGATTCTAGTTGAACCATTGTTTCCAAAGCACACTGGTCCATCTCTTTCCTTTCTCAATGTTAGAAACTTGTCTTCATCACATGTCATGTACTTTGAGAAACCAATGTCAACATACCAACCACGTTTATTATGCTTAGCTTGTAGAGAGAGTGTGCATTCTTCATTTCTATATTGAGTATGCTTGCTTAGCCATGTTCTCTTCTGAGGTTCCTGACTATGATTGTTGTTATTCTATTTTGATTCTCTAGGAGGGACTGTCATTCTACAATCTTTGGCCATGTGTCCAAATTTGTTTCACTTATAACATTCCACTTCAGTGCTCAATGATTCAAACATGTTGTAGCTTCTTCTCTATGTTTCACTAGGGATTCTTGGATAAACATTTTGTGTATAACTTTCAAAGTTTTTTTTGTTCCTTCTATTATCTCTTCAATTTATAGCTTTATGTCCAAAATTATTGCATGGATAACATAAGCCAAAAAAAATAGTTTGATACCTAGGAGTTGAATATCTTCTTAAAGCAGTTAATCTTTTGAATCCTTCTTCTTCCTAAGGCTTGTTTGTTTCTGACTGTCATTGATTTTGGAATTTGAATCTTCTCAGTGGAGGAGTGTTCCTGTGATCTTCCTTGTAGAACTTTCTATCCCCTCTACATATCTTTTTGGATATGTTTCTTGATCTGTTGTTTTGGACCTTGATCCATTTTCTATCTGATTGTATTCAAGTCTAAACTTGTCATAATTAGGCCTTTGACTGCTAATAATGTCATCCAAAACTTTTGAGTTGTTCTACATATTTTTCTTGTGAAGATCCTTTCCAAATGTGACAATCTATCCTTTCTTTAAGAATTACATTCATTGGAAGCACCAACTTCCTTTATTTTCCAACTGCAACTGGAAGGAGGTTATGAATGTTGGATTACT
>ML820318.1:22021-33715 GCA_009831015.1 Picea engelmannii
GAAACATGTCATTGTATACTCATCAACCAATCTGATCTGATCACATATACCTCAAACACTATACCACAAGTTTGTACCTCAAACCATGTGCTAGAACATCATTATTATACAACCTCTATCTGTACCAATAACTTCAGCAACATACCTCAACCAAAATCCCTCAAACATGAACCAATACTAAACTTCAGTAGATCTGCCTCAGATAAACTCTACTACAATCTCTAAACTTCCAAGAGGGAATCCAACAGACTTACAAGGAAAACCCTCAACCATATTCATAAATTCAACCCTACATATCTGAAAACCATACCTTTTTACTTCTTGTAGCATTTTGTTTCCGTGGTTTTGTTGTTGCAAATCTGTTGCCACAATTTTTTTGTTGCACTTTTCCTATCTCGATTTTTCTGCCGCACTTTTCCTACTGCACATTTTCTGCCATAGTTTTCCTACCGTGATTTTTTTTCCGCACTTTTCTCTATTAGTAATACCTTCCCGAATAACCTTTCACAAAATAGCTATTCAATAGGTGCTAATGGGAGAGCCTTTGTCTCTTATTTAGACTTCCATGTAGCTTCCTCAAGGGGTTACCTTCTAACCAACTTAACCCACTTTCCTTCTTTTAGGGCTAACCCACATCTAACTCACTTTGCTACAAATAGTAAATTCTCCACTTCTAGTTGCAACTAAATTATTTTTAATTTTTTTCTTATTGCTACAACTTAACCCATGACTAACTCCTAGTTTCACCCACTTGACTAGTCTACTTCTTCTAGGAGCTTCTAGAATTAATTTGACTTACTTGACCTTCTAGATAACTCATGAGGGTTCTCCCCTTCTCCAGGCCATAACCTCTAATTGTGAGGAGTTATGTGACCTTATACATATCACCAGAAATGGCATGACATGTACTATCCATCTAGAATAGTCTTACCTAAAAACATATTAAACTTCATACCATTATACATAAATCAAATTGAAGTCCCTTAATCATACTGTTGGGGCTACCATAATTTTCTACCGGACTTGCTTCAAGGGTTTACATCAATGACAACCAACCCAATTAATCAACAATCTCCCCCTTTGGAATTGATGGAAACACTCTGATGCAATACTGAATTCATATCACTCATGCTCCCCCTGTGACCATCACTCCCCCTGGAACCATGCCTCTTTTCTCTCTCTCCAAGAATCTAACTATCTATCCTACATCTGATAAATCTCTCCCACTTTGACATCAATGGAAAAGGTAACTTCTCATCTGGGGATGCTCCCCTTAAATGAACTATCCTTGGTGTTGCTCCCCCTGACTAAACTCTTCCTTAAACTTCTCCCCCAACCTGAATTTTCCTCTTTATGGTGCTTCCTCGTGTAAATCTAAAACATATAATATAAGAATTCAAAATCATTCATTCTGTAGTAGAAATTACCCCAAGTCTATGGTAAAGATACTCAAAGGCTTGCCTTGGAAATGGTTTTGTAAAGATATATGCCACTTGTTCTTTTGTTTCAACATATTCAACTCTGATGTTCTTCTCTACAACATGTTCCCACATATTCAACTCTGATGTTCTTATCTACAACATGTTCCCATAGAAAGTGATACTTTATTGGAATGTGATTCGTATTGGAGTGCATCATAGGGTTATTTGAGATATTGATGACGCTTGTATTATCACAATATATTGGAATGGGCTCATCATACTCAACCTGTATATTTGTCATAGTTTGTTTCATCCATAAAACCTGTGTATAGCATGTTGTTGTTGTAATATACTCTACTTCAGTTGTAGATAATGATATTGATGATTGTTTCTTACTTAGCGAAGATACCAAACACTCACCCAAGTAGAATGTTGCTCCATTGGTTCTTCATCGGTCATCAATGAAACCTGCCCAATCTGCATCTATGTAGGCAATAAGTGATGAATCCTTTCATTTTGGATACCATAATCCAAACTCTTTTGTACCCTTGAGATATCTAAATATCCTCTTTATTGATAGAACATGTGATTCCTTTGGTGCTTCTTGAAATCTTGCCACATGTTCAACTACTTGCATTACATCTGGTCTAGATGTTGTCACATAAAGTAAGTTGTCAATCATTGACCTATACTGCCTCTAATCTGTAGACTTTGAATCATCATCTCTACTTAACTTGCTATTGGTTTGCATAGGAGTACTGACTAGTTTTCAATCTTCCATCTCAAACCTCTTTAGAATTTCTATGATATACTTGGTTTGAGAAATAAAAATTCCTGGGTTTCTTTGGCATATCTGAAGACCCAGAAAGAAATATATTTATCCAAGTAATGACATTTCAAATTCATTATGCATATCCTTTGCAAATTTCTGGCTCAACCTTTCATCATCACTTCCAAAAATAATATCATCAACATAAACTTCAATTAATAAAATAATATCTTGATTTACCTTGATGTAGAGGTTGTTGTCTGCATTTCCTTTCTTAAACCCTTGTTCTTGTAAGTATATATCTAGTCTGGAATACCATGCTCTGGGGGGTTGTTTGAGACCATACAAGGCCTTCTTTAATCTGCAAATATAATCTTCATTTTTTGATAACTGAAATCCTTCTGGTTGCTCAAAGTAGACTTATTCTTCTAGTTCTCCATTATGAAAAGTTGATTCCATGTCCATCTAATAGAATTTAATATTCTTTGAACATGCATAAGCTAGTATCAATATGATTGCTTCCATTTTGGAAACTGGTGCAAATTTCTCTTCAAAGTTGATACCTTCAACATGTGTGTATCCTTTACATACCAATCTATCTTTGTTCCTGGTAACCTATCCATCTTCATTCAATTTATTTCTAAAGACCCATTTTGTGTCGATCACATTCGTGTACCTCGTTCTTGGAACCAATGTCCAAGTGTCATTATTCTCTATTTGATTGAATTATTCATCCATGGCCTTTATCCAAAATTCATTCATGTTGGATTCTTCAAAACTGTTTGGTTCAATCAAAGATAAGAGTGCTAGGTGCAGTTGTTCTGGTGAATGAATTATTCTCTTAGTCTCAACTCATGCATCTTTGTTCTCGATAATCTGATCTGACGGATGATTTTTCTGTATTCGTTTACTAGGTGTCTTTGGAGGTACCTGATTTTCTTTCTCTTCTACTTCTATTTGAGCTTCTTCATCTTCCCCTTCTGATGCTTCTTTATCCTTTGCTTCTTCTTCGTAGACCTGTTCCACTAACTCTTTTTCTTCTTCCTTTAATTTTTGTCCACGTGTCTCATCAACCGTTACATTGATGATTTCCATAACTTTTTTTAGCCTTAGATTATAACATTTGTATGTTTTCCTTGTACTTGATTAACCAACAAGTATGCATTTCTCTACATGAGAATCAAACTTTCCCATTCTGCCATCTTCTCTTTTGATGTAGCATTTGCTTCCAAAGACTCTTAAGTGATTCACATTTGTTAGTGTTCCTTTCCATAGCTTGTAAGGAGTTTTGTCACTATTGTTCATGAGCATTACTCTGTTTTGAATGTGAACTGTTGTATACACTACATGTGTCCAAAAAACATGTTTCAACTTGGAATCCATTAACATTTTTCGAGCCATTTCATGTACTGTCATGTTCTTTCTTTCGACAACCCCATTCTGTTAAGGTGTTCTAGCAACGGAGAATTGTTTTTTTATACCATGCTTGCTGCAGAAATCCATAAATTCCTTTGAAGTAAAATCTTCTCCATTATTATATCTCAAGCATTTGATTTTTGAATCCATTTCATTTTCAACCATTTCCGTGTATAACTTTAAGTTTTCAAATGCTTTTGATGTATTCCTAAGAAAACAAACTGCAATCATTCTTGTATAATAATCAACCAATAACATAAAGTATTACTCACCTTTTAAACCCTTTGTTCCAGTTGGTCCAACTAGATCAATATGCACAATTTCCAGTGGTCTTGTCATTGAGTATTCCTTTAATTTGAACCTGGCCTTTGTTTTCTTTCCTCGTTGACAATGCTTACATAAAGTGTTGGTTGGCTTCATGATCTGGGGCATTTCTCTGACTTCTTCCTTTTTTCTAACTTTGATGAGTTTATCGAAGTTTATGTGACCCATTATTTTGTGCCATATACAAACTTCATCTTCCTTCCCTAGACAACACTTTCCATTTCCAATTTCACTTAATACATATATGTTACTTCAAGTTCTTACAGTTGTTGCAACCAATTTTCCTGAACCTTCTTTTCTTATCTTGCATTTCTTTGAATCAAGCATAATATTGTGACCTTGGTCACACATTTTACTTACACTTATAAGATTATGTTTCATATCTTCCACTAGTAGAATATTTTTTTCCTTGGTATCCTTGTTTCCAATTTGGACTATGCCCTTTCGAATGATTCTAGTTGAGTCGTTGTTTCCAAAGGAGACCGATCCATCTATTTCCTTTCTCAATGTTAGAAAATTGTCTTCATCACATATCATGTGCTTTGAGAAACCATTGTCAACATACCAACCATTTTTCTTATGCTTAGCTTGTAGAGCGAGTGTACATTATTCATTGATATATTGATTATGATATCTTATCCATGTTCTATTTTGAGGTTCATGTCTATGATTGTTGTTATTTTGTTGTGAATCTCTAGGAGGGACTGACATTCTACAATATTTGGCCATGTTTCCAAAGTTGTTGCACTTGTAGCATTACACTTCAGTGCTCAATGATTAAAACATGTTTTGGCTTCTTCTATGTGTGTTAAGCCCTAAATATTGGCACATTACCCCTTAATTATGGCATATTACATCAGTAATGTTATTTTAGTTATGTCGGCTTGGGTCTATTAGTTGTAATTGTACCTCCTAGTCTCCTATATATACCAAGGAGACCTTTTCATTTGGAATCATCTTGTATTTGGAAATTTATGTGGTGTATAAGGAGGTTGCCCCCTCGAAGAGGCTTATTATCTTAAATTATCTATTTTACAAGGCGTTGATTACTTATTCTAAGGTTTTTCCATGCTATCTTGGTATTTGGTTCCTAACATTTGGTATCAGAGCTCAAGGTCTTGGGGTTTCACTGCTACATCTGAGACACCTTGGTATTTTATCTATAACTTTTTTTCTACGGTGTTTCAGAAGGAACCCCTTAAAGAATATTTAGTGGATGGATCAAGGTATGTGGGGTTAAAATTTCATCTCTTGAGACATTATACTTTCGTAGAGATAGCCTGTGTAAGATAGGGTTTTGGAATCATCCTGAATTTATTCATATAGGAATGTTCGCTATAAAAAAAAATTGTAATGTCTCAAACCCTGAATTCTGGAGGATATTCATAGAAGTTATCAAGGTATCTATGATAAAAATTTCATCTTCTTGGTCATCCCACTTTTTTATATACACCTTGTGAAAGATGGGGTATCTGACTAGTCATACTAACTAGTCTCAAATAGGTTTTCCAGGTAAAATGGTGATTTCTTCTTCAGTGAATATCCAAATTAAGTGAGACCAGTTGCATTGGAAAGTCTGTAGTATTTTTTATACAATTTTTAGAATCAAATATCATATATTATGATCTTGGAATGATTTACAAGTACGCTCTCCTGGAAGGGACGAAAATCAGTAAGGTGTGGGGAAGTTACTATAAATTCCACTTGGAACATCCAATTTTGATCACACTTGTGGCATTGTAGAGAAGACGTATCAGAGAACTACAAAAATAAATTTTCAAACCCAGAAGGGATGAAATTTTGGAGATACAGCAGAATAAATATCATCTAGCAGAACCACCTCAAAACCAAGGTTTAAAAGTAATACTTGGCCAAAATGCCACCAAAAAAGGGAACTTCTACACCAATTAAGCCTCCAAAAAATCCTACTTGGACTATTGATGAAGGTGAAGAAATGTGCAGAGACATAAATGATTTACAAAAGAAGACAGTAACAAAAGATGAACTACAAGGGATTATGGATTCAACTGAAGCTAAGTTGGAGGCAATAATGGATACTAATATGGAGGGTTTAAAGAGGAGATCATGGAAGGATTGAAAAATTTTCTAATGGAGAGGACACCTGAAAGTGAAAATGTATCCCATGAAATTCATGATGAGGACACAAGGATGATGAATCAAGACTGGAGAAACTCCAACTTTGGGTTGAAGACCAACCACTTTCCTAAGATCGATATGAGGAATTTTGATGGCAAGGATCTAATCACATGGATACTTCAGATGGAGTGATTCTTTGATCTACATGATGTGCCACATACACAAAAGGTACAATTTGATTCTTTATGTTTAGAACCCAATCAATTTGTGTGGTATCAATGGTTTTTTTCTCACAAATCACTCGTCACTTGGACAATGTTCACAGAAGAAATGATAGCACACTATGAGGATACAAGGAGCAATACCTTCTTTATCAAATTGATAAATATCAAGAAAAAGGGTTAAGTTGCAGAGAACATTGAGAACTTCTAAAGATTGAATATAAAGGTAACGGATATTCCAAATGAGCACCTGATTGATGTATTCATAGGAGCTTTAAAGGATAACATTCAACATGAGGTTCGCCTTTTGGAACCCAAATCATTGGAGAATGCATTCAGGGTGGCAAGAAATATTGAAAGTAAAAATATGGCTATGGCTACTAGAAGGACCACTCCTAACATTTATCGAGAGAATAATTTTCCATCTTCTAAAACAACTCAACCTACAAGGTTGACACCTCAACAATTGGAGTAAAGAAAAGCAAAAGATTTATGCTTTAATTGTGACATCAAGTACAGTAAGGGACATAAGTGTGGTGAGAAGAAATTATTCTACATAGATTGTGAAGAGGAAGAAGAACAAGAACAAGAACCATCTCAATATGAAAATGTAGAAGCGGTTTCTTTTGAAGAGTTGACTCCCATGATATCATGTAATGCATTGGCTAGAATAAGAACTCCTCAAACCCTCTAGATCGAAGGATATATCAAAAAGAAAAAGGTAATAATAATAATTGATTCTGGTAGTACTCATAATTTTCTTCACTACAAACTAGCCAAAGATCTCAATTTATTTGTATATCTAGTGCCAGAGTTTCAATTAATGATTGTAGATGGAGGAACTATCAATTGCTCAGTAAAATGAAATAAGATCAATCTTAATATGGGGGAATATGTAATGAATAGTCCAATTATTGATATACCCATGGGTGGTGTTGATGTCGTACTAGGAATCCAACGGTTACAATCATTAGGAACAGTTGATTTTATTTTCAAGAACTTTTCATGAAATTTTCATTGGAAGGAAAAGAAATTGAGTTAAGGGGTATCACAGGGAAACCCAGTAAGGTGATAAGCTATAATGGCATGAAAAAATTATCAAAAAATGGGCATCAAGGTGTAATTGCACAACTATGCTCACTAGATGTGCAAACATCTAAGCCATCTATTCCCCTAGATCTCCAAGGGATCATTGATAATCATTCCAAAGTATTTGAAGATATTCCCAAAGGTCTTCCACCCACTCGAAATCATGATCATGCTATTCACCTAATTCTTGGGATTGTTCCTCCTAACATCAAGCCTTACATATACCCTTATGCCTAGAAGAGTGAAATTGAGCATATGGTTGAAGAAATGTTAGAATATGGCATTATTAGACCTACCCAAAGTTCTTACTCTGCATCAGTGGTAATGGTACTCAAGAAAGATGGCTCATGGCATATGTGTGAAGATTATAGAGAGCTCAACAATATCACTATTAAAGACAAGTTTCCCATTCCCGTCATTGATGAATTGTTAGATGAACTGCATGGAGCAATATATTTCACAAAGTTGGATCTATGTTCAGGGTATCATCAAATTAGAATGAAGGAAACAGATATCCCAAAAACAACATTTCAAACTCATGAAGGCCATTATTATTTTTTGGTCATGCCTTTTGGCCTTACAAATGCACCTTCCACATTCCAAGGATTGATGAATTCCATTTTCAAGCCCTTCCTTTGAAAATTTGTGTTAGTATTTTTTGATGATATACTAATCTATAGCAAGTCTTTGGAGGATCATGTGGGACATGTTGACAAGGTGCTACAACTACTAAAGGAGAAACAACTATATGCCAAACCATCCAAATGTTTCTTTGGGTGAAGGATGTATAGTATTTGGGTTATATTGTATCTCATGAGGGTGTCAAGGTAGACCCTAACAAGTTTAAGGCCATGATGGACTAGCCAATTCCCAAAACATTGAAGAATCTTAGAGTATTTTTGGGTTTGACAGGTTACTACCACAAGTTTGTTCGGAACTATGGAATAATAGCAACACCTTTAACGGCATTAACTAATAAGGATGAATTCTCATGGACTCCAATGGCAACTCAAGCTTTTGAACAGCTTAAAGAGGTGATGTGCAAAGCTCCTATCTTGACCAGACCAGACTTCACAAAAACCTTTATTGTGGAATGTGATGCCTTGGGAAATGGCATTGGTATTTGTTGGCAGCCAATTCAATTTTTTTCAATTGCCCTAAAAAGCTGCCTACACCTATGTCTCTTGAACTCCAAATTTTTGTCTCATTTTGCAAACAGACGATATTTTCATTTCAAGCGACATTTGAAAATTGATTTCGATTTAGTTTTCACAACTAAAAGCGTGAAAACTCCCCCATCGTTATTTGGACTGTCATGATCTCCTTATTTGATATCCTGATTGGTACTTACCTTTGGTCTGCTATTAAATGGTTGGAATGACTTTCAAACTATGTCCATTTACTTTGATTGCGCAACTTGATTTCTTTGGTAAGGCATTGAACATACTAAGTTATGGGTTATATTCGATTTCAAAAGGGTCATGGTTGATCTTGTTTTATATAATGTGATCCTTACTATCATGACTTATTAACTTATCGATTTCATAAAGTCATTGGTTGCAATGTTTATAAACTTTGATTATGCTAAAAAATGCATGGGTCACATATCAGTTTGATTTCATATTCGAATGGCAATATTTTACACCTGGCGCATTGGTGAAACTTTTGGATTTCATGTTGGATTGAACTATACACTTGGCGCATTAATATAACATATGGTTTTCGTTATACATTTGATTAATGGCACGTTGATATGGTTATTCACCGATTTGGGTTGGCCGATTAATATGTTTTAAACGTTATGATTATTGATGGAACAACTCTGTACTCAGCAATTAATACACTGTATGGCGGTGGTAATCGCACCACCTTTGCACGCATTACATTGATTCATTCCCCTTTGAGCGCTTGCAGCTGTTAAGCCCCATCGATCTTTGCTCCTGCATTTTGTATTGTTCAATTCAAACCCTACTATGCACACAAGCCATGGCTCCAGTCGTAAGGACCGAGCCCAATGGTTGCCAAGCATTTCTGATGTTCGATGGCGCTTACAGTGACCTGGAGAAGTTCGGATGGCTCCCGTTCATAAGAAAATTCAATGGTTATAACCCTAGCGTGGCTCGGCAATTTGCACTAACCTTCGATGGCTGCCGAGCCAAGGTTGGGGATGTGCAACTTGAAATTAATGAGCATTTTCTTAGCTCAGCAACCAATCTGCCTGCTATGGGACAGAAGTGGTCTAAAAATTGTAAATTGGAAGATGTCCCGTGGACATTTCTCTTCCAATCTCGAATGGTGGACTCCTGTGACAAAGGATGGCCTGCAAATATGTTAAAACAACGATGGCATGACCTGCTAATGATAATCAAGCAATTCATTACTTGCGAGGGCAGGTACGGGTTCGTTTTCTTGTATCACCTTCATCTATTGATGGTTTTTATGGGTTTTGAACTCAATGTGCCTCACTACCTTCATAGAAGTCTGTTTAAGATGGCTAAAAGGTACAAGCGTAGCCAGGATGATACCAGCCTCTTCCATTTTGGATTGATTAAAATGATTATGGTTTATGAATTGGGGTTACATCATGACAGTTGGGTTGATTTTCTCAGTCGTAATAGCTTTGAGGACTCAAGTCCACCACAGGTTGATAAACCTGTGGTGAGCGAAAGCAAGCTTACCCCCCCTGTGCCTTACAATGTTTTGCTACCCAAACCTCTACCCAATTCACCTATGAACTTGCCCATGTCTGTGAACAAACAGGTCGAAATTGCTAAGCCCACAGCCAAAAATCCTAAAGCTAAATCTAATGCAAATTCTAAAGGTAAGAAAAATGCCCGGTTAATCTCTTGCATGGCAAGAAATAAACCAAAACCCTCTGTTAACCCTGAGCCTATCGTGGTGAGCGAGGATTCTGATTCAGAGATTGAACGTTTCCTTGCAGATGAGTATCCCTACTCAAAATTTCTATGTGACAAACCTCCTTATGACTTTGTCAGAAACTTACCACCTTGTTTGCGGGATGATCCCAATTTCCTTGGCATTGAAATGCCTCGTGAAACCCTCGGTGACTCGTCGAAACCCTCTCCTGCTCAACCAGTTGTTTCACCATGGGATCAGTGTGGCTTATGGTTGGAAAGATACTACCTAGATGTGCCTATGTTTCAATCCAGAATTCATGCTCTGGAAGATCAGGTGGCAAAACTCACGAGTCAGAATACGAAGATTCCATCTACTGACAAGAAGCAGCGAACAACTGGTTCGATTTTGTTCAAAAATGTCGAGTCTTCTACAGCGGTTGTAAACTCGAAGTTGGCATAGTCTGAACAGTCATACTGGTATGATTATCATTTGTTTATATGATGAATTCACAGCTCTGTGTACAGTGTTAATTTGAAATTGTTAATAAGCATGCATTATTGCATATAAGTTTGTTTTGATTAATCGAATTCCCGAATTAGCTTTGATTAGATTTGGTTTTGGTTCGATCAATCATAGGATAGATTCGATTGTTTTAATTTAGTTTCAATTGAATACTCGGTCTAAACACAAGTTTTTTTTGTTATTTAACTTTCAAACACAGTCAATATTTGATTTGAATTGGTGATGTTCTAGATGATATGGTTGGCAATTACAGTTAACTGTTGTGATTTTATATCTTATGAACAATTCGAATATCATCCTGTTAAGGTGTAACCAATTTACGAATAGATGTAAGTCATAACTGTTGTATCCAACTACTTGATTCACATGATATGGTTTGACCGTATTCTCAGCTCGGTTCATATTGTAAGGAATATATTGTTCAAATTTAATTTGTTGGACGGAAATTATCATGCCCAAAATAGTGACTTGTTTCTATTTTTAACACAGTTACGATCTGCTCTGATTGTTACTCGGTCTATGATTATTACTCTTGTCAATGGTTGTGATCACTATGTGATCCTATCTGAAGACTGTGTAAACACTCACATTGTAACTTTCTTTCCATATTTGATTAGAACTACATGAGCTTTATGATATATTGTTACAGCTGTAACAAATATTTCTATATTCAATGGTATCGATTATAATTATGTTGTGGCAAATCATATCTTATATGACTTGATTCACTGCTTAAATTTCATTTGATACGAAACAGGCCTGTTAAGATTTGACCATGTTTTATGGTAACTGAAAATAGAGCATTCTTTACTCTGTTTCGATTACATTCATTCTGATATTGGTTGTTTTGAATGATAATTTCAATTGAATCATTAGTAATTCATTTTGATGATGAAAAGAAAATTAAATTGGATTTGATTTCTTTTAAGATTTTATTTGATTGCTATCTGATTCCATATGCTATTTTAGACTAGCT
>ML820318.1:37914-51687 GCA_009831015.1 Picea engelmannii
GGTTGTTCAATGTAGGCTTCTTCTTCAAGTTCCCCATTTAGAAAATATGATTTTACGTCCATCTGATACACTTTAATGTTTTTGGAGCATGCATAATCTAAAAGAAAATGGATTGCTTCCTTTCTGGCAACTGGGGCAAATGTATCTTCAAAGTTGATTCCTTCAATCTGTGCATATCCTTTACATACCAATCTAGATTTGTTCCTTGTAAATTCTCAATATTCATTCAATTTATTCATGAAAACCCATTTTGTGTTGATCACATTCTTATTCTTTGGTCTTGGAACCAATTCCCAAGTGTCATTTTTCTCTATTTGATCCAATTCTTCATCCATGGTCCTACTCCAAAATTCATCCTTGCTGGCTTCTTCAAAATAGTTTGGTTCAATTGTAGATAAAAGTGCTAGGTGTGTTTGTTCTAGTGAACAAATTCTTCTTCTAGTCTCAACTCCTGCATCTTTATTTCCGATAATCTGATCTAAATGATGATTCTTCTGTACTCGTCTGCTAGGTGTCTTTGGAGACACTTGCTGAAATTTCTCTTCTGCTTTTGTCAGATTCTCTTCATCTTCCTCTTCTACTTATTTTTCATTTTCTGCTTCCTTTTTGAAAGGCTCTTCCATTGATTCATTTTCTTCTTCCTTTGATTATGGTCTGCCTGTTTCATTAATTTTTACGTTGATGCTTTCCACAACTTTGTCCAATCTCATATTGTAACACTTGTATGCTTTCCTTGTACTTGAGTAACCAACAAGTACTCTTTTGTCCACACGAGAGTCAAACTTTCCCATTCTGCCATCTTCTCTTTTGATGTAGCATTTGCTTCCAAAAAATCTAAAGTGTTTCACATTTGCTGGTCTTCCTTTCCATAGCTTGTAGGGAGTTTTATCAATGTTGTTTCTATGCATTACTTTGTTTTGAATGTGAACTGTAGTATGCACTACCCGTGTCCAAAATATATCTGTCAATTTGGAATCCATTAGCATTGTTTGAGCCATTTCCTGTACTATCATGTTCTTTCTTTCAACAACTCCATTATGTTGAGGTGTCCTAGTAATGAAGATTTGCCTTTTTATTCCATGACTGTTGTAGTAGTCCATAAATCCCTTTGAAGTGAACTCTCCTCCATTATTAGATCTCAAGCATTTGATTTTTGAATCCATTTCATTTTCAACCATTTCCTTGTAGATCTTAGAGTTTTCAAAAGCTTCTGACTTATTCTTGAGAAAACAAACTGCAGTCATTCTTGTATAATAATCATCTAATAACATAAAGTATTTATCACCTTTTAAACCCTTTGTTGTAGTTGGTCCAACTAGATTAGTGTGCACAATTTCTAGTGGTCTTGTCATTGAATATTCCTTTGATTTGAACCTGGTCTTTGTTTACGTTCCTTGTTGACAATGCTTGCATAAAATGTTGGTTGGTTTCGTGATCTGGGGCATTTCTCTGACTGCTTCTCTTTTTCTGACTTTGACAAGGTTATAAAAATGTATGTGACCCATTCTTCTGTGCCCTAGCCAACTTTCATCTTCCTTTCCTAGACAACACTTTTCATTTCCAATTTCACTTAACACATATATGTTTCTTGAAGTTCTTGCAACTGTAGCAATCAATTTTCCTGAACCTTCGTTTCTTATCTCTCACTTTTGTGAATCGAAAGGAACTTTATGACCTTGGTCACACATTTGACTCACACTTAGAAGATTATGTTTCATATCTTCTACTAGTAGAACATTTTCTGCCTTTGTATTCTTGTTCCCAATTCTGACTATGCCTTTTCCATTGATTTTAGTTGAATCATCATTTATGAAGGAGACTGATCTATCTCTTTCCTTAATGTAAGAAACTTGTGTCTGTCACCTATCATGTGCTTTTAAAAACCACTGTCAACATACCAACCATGTTTCTTCTACTTATCTTGTAGAGAGAGTGTGCATTCTTCATTTGTACACTGATTTTGCTTTCTTATCCATGTCCTTTTCTGAGGTTCCTGTTTGTGACTATTGTTATTCTGTTGCGGTTCTCTAGGAGGGACTGCCATCCTAGAAGCTTTGGCCATGTGTCCAAATTTGTTACATTTGTAACATTCCACTTCAGTGCTCAAAGATTCAAACCTGTTGTAACTTCTTCTCTGTGTTTCACTAGGCCTTCTTGGATAACCCTTTTCTGTATGACTTTCAAAGTTGTTTATGTTCTCATTGTTAGCTCTGCAATTCACAACTTTATGTCCAAAACTATTACATGCATAACAGAAACCAAAAAATATAGTTTGATACTTGGGAGTTGAATATATTCTGAAAGGAGGTGCTCTTATGAATCCTTCTTCTTCTTGAGGCCTATCTGTCTGTTGTTGATTCCAAAATATGAATCTTCTCGGTGGATGAGTGTCCCTGTAATCTTCCTTGTATATCTTCATATCCCCTTTGATTGTTTCTGCATAGCTTTTTGGATATGTTTCTTGCTCTGTTGTTTTGGAGCTTGATCCATTTTCTGTCTGATTGTATCCAAGTCTGGACTTGTCAAGATGATATTTTTGATTGTTGATAATGCCATCCAAAACTCTTGAGCTATTCTGCATATTTTTCTTTTGAATATCCTTTCTTAATGTGACAATCTCTGCTTCCAAATTTTCAATGATCTTGTCCTTTTATTCTAGTTGTTCTTTGAGTGCTTCTTCAATTCTTTTATCTTCTTCTATTTGAACCTTCAAATTTGTGATCATTTGTTTTATTTCTTGAGTGTCTTATTTCTTGACTAGTTTCGCTTGTAGTTTCTTGTTTTTCTTATTTTCTCTTCTGATAACTTCTATGGCACACATCAATTCTCCTTGGTAGTCAACTTCTACCTCTTCAATTTCTTCTTCAACTTATTCACATTCTTCTTCGGCTTCTTCAGAGTCTTTGATGCAGGAGCATCACCTTCAAAGTCAACAACACACGCGTGGAGGCAGATGAATGACATCTCAACAATGACAGAGGTTGAAATCAAGAATTTAACTTAGAATTTAATCGGTTGTTGAGATATTTTTGTAAACAACATTTTAAAACGTAACTTGTTTGTAAAGTCTTGAAGGAATGTAAGAAACTGCAGATATGGAGTGTCAACTCTATCTGGCAATAACTAGTAGTTATTATAATAGGACAGAGTAGGTAATAGCTTTGACTTTGAAATGATATATTTCAGAACAGGACGAGAGAGCTTGTGGAGCAGTCCTTAGATAGTTCATTGTTGCATTGTAATAGAAAGAGGATGTACGAGGCATAATAGAGAGATCAATAGAGCAGAGTAGAGTAGCATAAACATTATGTATTTGTTTTTTCATGAATGAATGGAACATACAAAAATTGTCCCAAATCCTTGGACTATGTTCATTTTATGCGAGATTGAATGAATGTTATTTATGTGTGTATGATTTAGCTTGTTTGTTCATGTATGATTGTTCAAGAGATTAACTGTATGAGTTTGTGAAGAAGCTGGTTGAGTTTCAATCATTTCTCTTTTGATACTTGTATGCAAGGTGTGCATCTCGAACGCAAGGAGTGCGTCGACTGAGTCTCAGATTGACTTAGAGAATTTCAGAGAGATAAATAGAGAAACTCAAACCATGTGTAGGGTGTGCACAGTGTCAAGAAGCCAACAAACTTCAAAGGACCAATGCAGAAGAAGGCCAGGTGGGCGAGAAGTATTTTATTTTCAAGAAAATCCTTCAAAATGATTTATTCGAAATCTGGAGGATGCAAGGTGTGCGTGGGAGATCGAAATAATTTTAAGGATAGAATATCAGAAGAAATAACACTTTTCATGAGTGTTGATGAAATCCTAGAGGCGTATTTGTTGAGAAAAAAAAGGTTGGGAACCTTTGAAAATGGATAAATATTCTAGGCGGAGAGATATAAGAATCTCAGGAGGAAGAGTGACAGAAACTGTCTGATCAGTTGTGGAGAAGAACCTGGACCATTAGATCTACGTCCAAGTAGAGGAGAAATTAGCATAGGGGAGTTAGATCTCAGCCATCAGATCTGAGCACATGGATTGACAACCATTGGATCCAAAGGAAAGTGCATGAGTTTTAACTCTTTGGAGTTGCAAAGGAGAGAGGGTTTTGAAAAGTTGCGAAATCCCGACATCATCAGAACTATCCATCAAAAGGGATGCATGATGAATGATCAACATTTCGTTGACTCATGACTCAAAGAAGTCCAAGGTAAAATTCATGAAACTCGCGAAACACAAAATCGCAAAAAGATCCCAGCCGCTAATTGAGGAGAGATCTGGACCGTTGATTGCCCAGGGAGAATTTTAGCATTTCGGGGATCGAGAGAATAGAGGTGAAGATTCTTTCAACTTTGAAATCTAGGAAATTTTGATACGTGAAATCCTAATGAGATATAGACCATTAGATCTAGAGGAGCGTGAGCCGTCAGATTTGGAGCGTCCTGAAATATCAAAATTTTGGAGGTCGAGGATGTGAAGGAAATTGTGACTTGGAAGTCACAAGTCGCGAAATCCTGATTCGCAAAAGGAGATTCTGGACCGTCAGATCTAGAATGGACATGTGGCGAATATCTGAGCATTTCGAGTAAAGACTCGAAGAAATCCTAGGCCTTCCGATCTAAGAGGACACGTGGCAAGATTTCGCGTATTTGAGGAGAAAGAAAAGGGTTCAAGATTTGAGATCTCAGAAGTCTGGAGCCCGTAGGAAATCTCGACCTTCGATCGAGACGGGGCCATTGGAACATTGATCTAGTTTGAAAGGTCAAACACCTAGGTGAAGGCAGGACTATTGATCACAGGACAGGTGTCCATAGATCGCCAGTTCTAAAATCTTGGAGCACGGAAAGAAGTTGAGTTTGAGATTTCAAACTCCCGGAGTCCAGAGTTGTGAAGAGAACCTTGATTGTTGATTCAGGGAGAGATGATCTGGTCCATAGATAAGGAGGGTGCAGTTTTGAACGTCGATTTGGAAGTTATCATCAAGATCGTGAGATCGATGATCCTGTGTCATTGTGGGGACAAAAGTTGTGAGGAGGTTAAAGAATCAAAGGCAGGCCACAATTTGAACTATGGTTTCATCTGGAGGACACGTGTAGGCTGGAGAAGCATTGCGGGCCCAAAATTGGTTTAATTCCATACTGCTTATGACCGCGCCCACAATCACATGGTCATATCCCTAGGTCACATCAAGTGAGGGATTATCTAAAAGGGAGCTAACACCGACACTTTGAGTTTTTGCACATAGCGGAAGGGGGAAGGTCGCAGGCTGCTGTCAGACCTACACCAAGAAGCCTAGGGGGACTGTGTTTAGATATAGAGGGATACCTTTAAGGTTCCAGAGAGTCTTTCGACTCGAGAATCATAGGATCCAAGACTAGGAGGTTGTGCAGCCCTACAAGGGAGTAGGGGGGATTCATCATGTGGTATCAAATATGATTTTAAATTTGTTTGCAGACAATAGAAAAAAGGAGCAAGGAGGAAAGTTGGTATCATTTGTGGTATCAAAGGAATTTAATTTATGTTTGTAGGTGATGCAGTGAAATCATGCCACCCAGAAGGCGTACAGTAAATGAAGAAATGGAAGAAGAAATGAGGCAACTTTGAATGAGATTGGACGCCATGGAAACATCACAGAGAATAGAACCAGACACTGGTGATGTCAGTGAAGATGAGAGAGAGGAAGAAGAGGCTGACATGGAGGATGCTACACAAGATCACTTGATAAAATATGTTTCAAAGATAGGATCCAGAGAAAGGATAGAGGTACCTATGTATGAAGGCAATTTGGAAGTTGAAGAATTGTTAGATTGGGTGCATGCTATGGAAAAATACTTCGATTACAAAGATATCAAAGAAGACAAGATGGTGAAGCATGTAGTGATAAGAATAAAAGGTCATACAATGTTATGGTGGGATGAAATGCAAGCCGAATGCAGGAGACATTGTAAGCAAAATATTAAAAACTGGGATAGGATGGTAACAAAGTTGAAGGCCAAATTTATCCCGAAGTATTACCAAATCAATATTTACATAAGATTGTAGAACCTAAAACAGAGGGGTTTATCAGTGAAGGAGTACATTGAAGAATTTTATCGACTGAACATCAGGGTTGGACAGAAAGAAAATGAAGATGAGAAGACAACCAAATACATCAATGGGCTGAGATATGAAATACAAGAGGAGATCAACATGATGTCTGTTAGTAAAGTCGAGGATGCTTATCAAGCAACCTTGAAATCTAAGGAAAAATTGGCTAGGAAGCAAAGCCAACGAAGCAGAGGTGGAAATTCAAGCAGAGGCAAGGGAACCAATAGAGAAAAGTTCTAGAAGTTGAAGCATGAAGCTGACAAACAACATAGTCACCATGAGAAGGGTGGAAGTTCTAAAGAAGGACAACATGGGGGAAGAGGTTCTTTTTCCAGAGGTAGAGGAAGAGGAATAGCCAGAGGAGGTGTAGTTAAATGCTACACTTGTGGAAAATAAGGACATAAATATTGGGAATGTCCCGACAAAAAGAGAAAAGGAGGAGGAGAGGCACACACTACCGAAGTGCAGAAACATGTGGAAGTAGAAGCAACAGAAGGAGGAAGAAACCTCATGATGAGGAAGATTCTTCTTAAACTAGAAAAGGAACCAGAGGAACCAGTTAAGCAATCAAGCCTGTTCAGAACTGCTTGCAAGTCAAAAGACAGAGTTTGCAAGATGATTATAGACAGTGGGAGCACTCACAATCTAGTATCCACGAAGATGGTGGAAAAACTGGAATTGAAGACAACTGCACATCCAAAGCCATACAAGGTATCGTGGTTGCAAAAAGGACATCAAGTCATGGTAAGTCAACAATGCCAAGTTGAATTTAAAATAGGAGGTTACAAAGATGAAATATTATGTGATGTAATTCCTATGGATGTCTGTCATATTTTATTGGGGAGGCCGTGGCAGTATGACCGAAAAGTTATTCATGATGGAAGAAAGAATACCTATACCCTAGAAAAGAATGGCAGAACACATATGTTGTTACCCATATAAGACAAAGAGAAAAAGAAAGAAGCTAGTTCAAGCATACTTCTCATGAGTGGGAAGGAGCTCTTAAAAGAAGTCAAGAAGGAGAAATAAATGTAGTTTGTTGTAGTGAGGAAGCCTAGAGTTATCCTTACAGGTACTTCTGTAGAAGATTTGCCTGTAGAAATATAGGAATTGTTAGAAAACTTTGCTGATATAGTCGTGGATGAGTTACCACACTCATTTCCACCCATTAGGAGTATAAGCCATCATATTGACCTTATTCCAGCATCTAGTTTACCAAACAAAGCAACTTATAGGTTGGCACCTAGAGAGAATGAGGAGGTCAAGAATTAAGTCCAAGAGTTGTTGGATAAAGGGTTTTTCAGGGAAAGCCTAAGCCCGTGTGCAGTATCGTTTGTATTAAGTCCAAATAAAGATGGAGCATGGAGGATGTGTAAGGTTTCCCAAGCCATAAACAAGATAACCATTAGATACAGATTTCCTTTACTGAGGATGGATGATTTGATGGACTGTTTGAGTGGAGCAAGCTATTTTTCCAAGATAGAATTGAAGAGAGGATATCATCAAATACAGATGAGAGAGGGAGATTCATGGAAAACAACATTCAATACAAATGAAGGATTGTTTGAATGGCTGGTCTTGCCATTTGGGTTGACAAACGCACCAAGCACGTTTATGAGATTGATGAATGAAGTGTTGAAATACTTCATAGGCAAATTTTTCATAGTATATCTATATGACATACTAATCTTCAACAAGACAAAGGGAGAACACTTAAGACATTTGACATTAGTGATGGAAAGGTTGCAACAAGAGAAATTGATGATAAATATGAAGAAGAGTTCTTTTATGAAGAAAGAGCTCATATATTTGGGTTTCGTAATCTCTTCAAATGAGTTGAATATGGACCCATAAAAAGTGAGAGCGATCAGAGAATGGCCATCACTGAGAAGTATATTTGAGGTAAGAAGTTTTCATGGGTTAGAGAGTTTTTATAGGAAATTTATCACAAATTCCAGTGGCATATGTGCACCCATGTTGGACATTGTGAAGAAGAAACACAAGTCCTTCAATTGGATAGAGAAAGCTGAAAAAAGTTTCAAAGTGTTGAAAGAGAAGATCATAGAGCAACCAATTCTGGTCTTACTAGATTTTAGAAAAATATTTTAGGTGAGTTGTGACACAAGTGGATTAGCTATTGGAGAAGTCTCGAGTCAAGAAAATAGGCTAGTTTCTTATTTCAGTGAGAAACTGAATGACGCCAAGAAAAAGTATTCCATGTATGAAAAGGAATTCTATGCGGTGATTCAAGATTTGAAAAAATGGAGACACTATCTAATTCCTAAAGAATTTTTCTTGTACAATGATAATCAAGCTTTGCAATTTATTACTAAGCAAGAAAAGTTGAATCAGAAACATGCAAAATGGGTAGAATTTATGAAAATTTTTACTTTTGTTATTAAACACATTGTTGGAACTACTAACAAAGTCTCATATGCTTTGAGCAGAAGAAGTTTGATTGTACAGGAATTCCAAGTGAAGACCTTGGGGTTCGAACACCTCAAGGAGATGTATAAAGAATACATGGATTTCAAAGAAGCTTATGAGGCATGCAAGAATCCTTTGTTGGGAGACAGAAGCCCATGGACTGAATATTTGATCTAGGATAGATTACTATTCAAGGGAAGCCAATTATGCATTCTGAAGTGCTCAATGAGAGACATCCTACTGAAAGAGAAACACAATGGAGGTTTAGCTGGACATTTTGTTCACGATAAGACATTTTCACAACTGATCAAGTTGTATTATTGGTCGAGCATGAGAGAATAAGTGAAGAAGTTCATGAACAAATGCATAATTTGTTAGTATGCAAAAGGAAGACAACAAAACACTGGTTTGTATCAGTCATTACCAATTCCATAAAGGTCGTGGGATGCAATCAGTATGCATTTTGTTTTGGGATTGCCAAGAACTCAAAAAGGGAGTGATTCCATATTTGTTGTGCTAGAAAGATTCTCAAAAATGGCACATTTCATACCATCCCAAAAGACAAGCGATTCCATGCACATCGCTGATTTGTTTTTCAGAGAAGTAGTGAGACTACATGGATTTCCAAGAAGCATAGTTTCAGACAGAGACACCAAATTTGTAGGACACTTTTGGAGGACTCTGTGGAAGAAGTCGGGGAAGAACTTATCCTTTAGTTCAACATATCACCCTCAGACATATGGACAGACTGAAGTAGTAAACAAAATTCTTAGAAAATTATTGAGAAGTTTATTCACTGAGCAAGGTCGACAATGGGATTAGATTCTGGCACAAGCAGAATTTACATTCAACAATTCAGTGAACAGGAGCACAAGAAAAAGTCCATTTGAAATTGTGTATGGTATACAACCAAGAGGGATTACAAAGTTGAGAGATTTGAATCAAGATGAGTTCAGAAGTGCTGGAGCAGAGGATTTTGCAACAGAAATGCAAAAACTCCATGACAGAGTCAGAGAGTAGCTACATGACAACAATCAGAAATACAAGAGAAGTGTTGATCAAAAGAGAAGAGAAGTTCAATTCAAATTTGGAGATGAAGTTCTAGCTCATTTGAGAAAAAAGAGGTTTCCAAGGGGAACGTATAACAAATTGAATATGAATAAGATAGGACCATGCAGGATTCTCATAAAATTCGCAGCCAATGCTTATGAGATTGAGTTGCCAGACAATGTTGGGATATCATTGATATTCAATGTTGCAGACCTATATCATTATAGGAGAGATGAAGTAGGAGAATCAAATGATCAGAAAGAAGTTCAGTGGGAAGAGAAATTGCCCACAACAGAAAAACCTCATATGGAGAAAATTATTGAACAGAGGGATGGAAAGAAAACCAGGAGGAAGACATAAACTAAGTAATTAGTGAAGTGGAAAGATCATCCAATGGAAGATGCAAGTTGGGTCACAGAACCTGATATTTTGAAGCATGGAAAGATAGTGCAGGAGCTCATGGACAAGAGTCCATGAAATTTTTTAACCATAGGAATATGATGCAGGAGTATCACCTTCAAAGTCAACAACGCATGCGTGGAGGCAGACAAATGACATCTCAACAATGACAGAGTTTCAAATCAAGCATTTAACTCAGAATTTAATCGGTTGTTGAGATATTTTTGCAAACAACATTTTAAAATGTAACTTGTTTGTAAAGTCTTGAAGGAAAGTAAGAAACTGAAGATATGGAGTATCGAATCTATCTGGCAATAACTAGTAGTTATTGTAATATGATAGAGTAGGTAATAGCTTTGAATTTGAAATGATAGATTTCAAAATAGGACGAGAGAGCTTGTGGAACGGTACTTAGATATTTCATTTTTGCATTGTAATAGAAAGAGAATGTATGAGGCATAAGATAGAGATCAATAGAGAAGAGTAGAGTAGCAGAAACACTATGTATTTTGTTTTTCATGAATGAATGGAACATACAAAAATTGTCCCAAATCCTTGGACTGTGTTCATTTTATGTGGGATTGAATGAATGTTATTTCTGTGTGTATGATTTAGTTAGTTTGTTCATGTATGATTGTTCAAGAGATTAACTGTATGAGTTTGTGATAAAGTTGGTTGAGTTTCAATCATTTCTCTTTTGATACTTGTATGCAAGGTGTACATCTCAAATGCAAGGAGTGCGTCGACTGAGTCTTAGATTGACTTAGAAAAGTTCAGAGAGAGAACCAAAGAAACTTAGACCAAGTTCAAGGTGTGCACAACATCAAGAATCCAACAATTTTCGAAGGACCAGCGCAAAAGAACGCCAGGTGGGTGAGAAGTATTTTCTTTTCAAGAATCCTTCGAACTGAGTTATTCAAAATATAGAAGATGCAAGGTGTGCGTGGGAGATAGAAATCCTTTTAAGGATAGAATCTCAGAAGAAATAACACTTTTCACAAGTGTTGACGAAATCCCAGAGGCATATTCATCAAGAGAACAAAGGTTGGGAACCTTTGAAAATGAATAAATCTTCTAAGAAGAGAGATATTAGAAGTTCAGGAGGAGGAGCGACATAACTATCTGATCGGTTGTGGAGAAGAACCTGAACCATTAGATCTACATCTAGGCAGAGGAGAAACGAGCATAGGGGAGTCAAATCTCAGCCATCAGATCTGAGCGCATGGACCGACAACCATTGGATCCAAAGGAATGTGGATGAGTTTTAACTCTTTGGAGTTGCATAGGAGAGAGGGTTTTGCAAAGTCGCAAAATCCTGACATCATCAGAACCATCCATCGGAAGGGATGCTTGGCGAATGATAATCATTTCACTGAATCATGACTCAAAGAAGTCAAAGGTCAAATTCGTGAAACTTGTGAAAAGCGAAATCGCGAAAAGATCCCAACCGCTGATTGAGGAGAGATCTAGATCGTTGATTTCCCAAGGAGAATTTTAGTATTTCAAGGATCGGGAGAATAGAGGTGAAGAGTATTTCAACTTCGTAATCTGCAAAATACTGATACGTAAAATCTCAATGAGATATGGACTGTTATATCCAGAGGAGCGTGAGCCGTCAAATTTGGAGCATCCTGAAATATCAAAATTTCGGAGGTCAGGGATGTGAAGGAAATTGTGAGTTGGAAATCGCAAGTCGCAAAATCCTAGTTCACGAAAGGAGATTCTGGACTGTCAGATACAGAAGGGACACGTGGTGAAGATCCGAGCATTTTGGGTAAAGACCCGAAGAAATCCTAGGCCATCTGATATAAGAGGACATGCGACAACATTCCACGTATTTGAGGAGAAAGAAAAGGGTTCGAGATTTGAGATCTCAGAAGTCTGGAGCCCAGAGGAAATCTCGACCGTCGATCGAGAAGGGGAAGTTGGACCATTGATTTAGTTTGAAAGGTCAAACACCTAGGTGAATTCAATACCGTTGATCACGGGACATGTATCCGTAGATTGCCAGTTCCGGAAGGTTGGAGCACAAAAGGAAGTTGAGTTTGAGATTTCAAACTTCTGAAGTCCGGAGTTGTGAAGAGAACCTTGACCTTTGATTCAGGGAGATCTGATCTAGTCTGTAGATAAGGAGGGTGCATATTTGAACATTGATTTGGAAGTTATCATCAAGATCGTGAGACCGACGATCCCATGTCATTGTGGGGACAGAAGTTGTGAAGAGGTTAAAGAATCAAAGGCGAGATGCAATTTGAACCATGGTTTCGTCTAGAGGATACATGTAGGCTGGAGAAGCATTGTGGGCCAAAAAGTGGTTTCATTCCATACTGCTTGTGACTGCACCCGCAATCACGTGATCATAGCCATAGGTCACATCAGGTGAGGGCTTATTCGAAAGGGAGCTAACGCCGACACTCTGATTTTTCGCACAGAACGAAAGGGGGAAGGTCATGGGTTGCTGTCAGAAATTCACCAAGAAGATGAGGGGGCTTGTGTTTAGATATATAAGGGGACCTTTAAGGTTCTAGAGAGTCTTTTGACTCGAGAATTGGAGGATCCAAGACTGGGAGGTCGCATAGTCCTACGGGGGAGTAGGGGGGCTGCATCAATCTTCTTTATCAGAGTCTTCTACTACCATGAATATAACTCTTCCTATCTCACTGTCACTGACTTCATCTTCATCTAATGATGAGATGACTTCTTTGGTGAATAATCTTTTATTGAAAACTTTCTTTGTAGTTATTTTTCCTTTATATGTTTGTTTTCCTTTTGAGTAACCTTCATCATTTCTCTTTTTCTTATGAGGACATTTGTTAGCAAAATGACCAATACAATCATAATTAAAAAAAATTAAAGGAAGATTACCTCTATACCTACCGCCGGTTCCCTTGTTCAGTCTTTTGACAAAGTTGGCCACTTCTTCATCATCTTCCGAGACGTCACTGTTGCTTCTATGCTCTTCTTGTTTCTTTTTCTTTTTCTTTGATCTTTTGGATGCTTTGAAAGCTGCTTCTTTTACATCTGGATTTTCTTGTTCAATTCTCATTTCATATGCTGTGAAGATTCCATGCAGTTCATCCATGATTATTGAGTTTATATCTGATATTTCTTCTAGTGCTGATATATTAGGGTCAAATATCAGAGGAAGAGATCGTAGTACCTTTTGAACAATTACAGATTCTTCGATTTCTTCTCCCAATCCTATGATTGCATTCACTATTTCATCGACTCATAAGAAGTAGGATGCAATATTCTCATCTTTCTTCATCTTAAGTTGTTCGAACTGACCTCTGTATGTTTGAAGCTTTGCTGCTTTGACTTTTGAATATCCTTCATAAATATTTCAAAGCTTGTCCCAAATCTCTTTAGTGGATTTACAATGTGCAAATTTGGTGAATACCGTTTCACTGAGACTATTTAGAAGTGCATTTTTGGTTTTGGAATTATTCTGACCGAGTTTCACTACTTTTTCATTTGTTGGTGCAACAATTGGTTGTGTGTATCCATATACAATTGATTGCCAAATTTCAAATCCCCGTGCCTGTATATATGTCTTCATCCTTATGCTCCAAAAATCATACTTCTGTCCATCAAACTGTGGTATTCCATTTTTATACAAGTTGTTGCTCTCCATGATCTACCTTTCAATGGTTAAACTGATTTCTAAAGGAACCTTATCTGATACCAATTGTTGGATTACTGAGAGGGGGGGTGAATCAGTAATAGAGAAATTATAATCATTTTTAAACCAAATAATCCAAGTGTTATATCAATGTAGAATTATCATCCAATAATGAGCAATGAACAAATGAA
>ML820318.1:54887-79086 GCA_009831015.1 Picea engelmannii
CTATCTCGAAAAACCTTCATTTAGGCCCTCAAAATGGCCCCAGAAGTTAAAACCTGCTAAAAATAGTAAATTGCCAAAATGGCCAGAAAACTGTTTTGAGCCATTTGGAAAAGATGGGTGGCCCCCGATATCCACCTGGATCAGTTTTCTAGCTGCAACTGGAAGGAGGCTCCAACCCCCTAGTTTCTTAGGCTACAACTTGAGGGAATCTCCAACTCCCCAATTCTCTGACTACAACCAAAAGGAGGCTACAATCCCCTATGTTCTCTGGATACAACTGGAAGGTGGCTACAACCACCTATCCTTGCCTCGTCCAACTGCCCTAAAGTAGAAGTAGAATGATGGAAACACTGTCACACTATCACTGTGAGATATATCGTCGTAAACCTGTACCTCAACCTATAATTAACCTATCCATAAACAAGTGCATCAACCATGCACCAACCTGTACCAAACAACCTGTACCATAAACAAGTGCAACCAACCATGTACCAAGTATGTACGAATCATGTGTCAACTACTCATCAACTATGACTCATCAATATGTACCAACATCATCAACTATACACCTCATGTATGTGCCAACTCATCAACTACTTGTATCAACCATGTACACAACATGTATGATCCATATGGATATTGGTGGCCACCCACCTTTTCCAACTGGCTCAAAATATTTTTCTGAAAATTTTGGCAATTTACTATTTTTAGCAGTTTTAACTTCCGAGGCCATTTTGAGGGCCCAAATGAAGGTTTTTCAGGATAGGACTCCTCAGTGATATATTAAGGCATGATTGAGCCCCCAAAATTAATCTCCTCGAAGATACCTTTCCAACGGGCTATCACACACCTAAAACAGAGATCGTATGAAAAAGTTATGACCCCAGGAAGTTGATGTACTAACTTACCCAAACGCGACCCACATGACTTTTGGCGCTTCATCTCCTAGGGTTAGATTTTTGGATGTCTAGGGTTTTTGGCATTCTTGTTTATTATAAAAATGCCTTCAAAGTCTCATTGTAATCTCCTTCTTGCAAATGTGTTCAGCCGTCACATCTCTTCTCAGAGATAAGTCGCCATCATTCCAACAAGCTTGTTTCCGTTGCATTTTACAGTTTCAACTTATTTCATTATTGAATAGAAAACCAGTTTTATTGTATCTCTGTTATTTTGTGTTAAGCACCTATTAATAATATGTATTCATTTATTTCTTCTCATAAAATGTGGAGCAATGGTATCAGAGTAGTTTTCTCCTTGCCGTCTTAATGCATGTCCCCAACGAGGTCAGAGTACAAAGAGTTGGGTCTCGAGCTTGTTTCTCTTGAGGACCGAAGCTCTTGCACGCCCAAGCGACCTCTCATGGAAGGAGAAAAGAAATATGATAGGATATGATATCCTTTCAAACTGTTGATTGAGGAATCCCTCACACAACAGAGGAACGAGATGATGGATAGTTTCGTGCAAATCCTTTGACGACTACCAACAGGCGACACATATTCTTCGAACGGAGGTGCTACCCCCTTCAAGGTACAAATAAACTTCGATATTCCTATATTTGAAGTTCAGATAGATGCATATGCTATAGACAAGGGGTTGAATCTACTAGAAGGGTATTTTATAGTCCATAACTTTTCAAATAGAGAAAATATTACTTTTGTGCTCCTCAAAGTCGTTCCCCATGTCAAAGATTGGTGGGAAACTTTCTGTGAGAAAAAGGAAATAGAGGAAACCTCATTATTTTCAGTCATGGCCACCTGAGAATCCTTTAGGAATGCTATTAAGGAACAATACTACCCTGTCATAAGTTATGATGACCTGTATACCAAATGGACCACATTGCGGCAAGAAAGAGACCAAGCAATGCCTAATTTCACAAATATCTTCTAGACCTTGTGCACCAAGCTGGGTATCAAAGATTCGAAGCGACATCTGGTGCTCAAGTATATTGGTTCTCTGCATAGATGCATCCAGATCGAAATGGAATTTCTGGACATCTCGTCCTTGGGCACGGCCTACCAATATGACGTCAAAATCGAGCAGAAGCTCAAACAAAATACGCAACAATTTGGGCCTGGGAACCCCTCACAAAAAAAGTTGGGAAAGGGCAGCCCCAACCCACAGAACAAAGGACAGAGAAAATATGGACAGTATCAGGACAACCAGTCCAAGCCGCAAGCAAAGAAGGACACCAAAAAGAGAAAAAAAGATACCGGGAAGTGGTGCGACTTCCATAAGAGCCCTTGGCATAACACTGTTGATTGTTGCTCAAAGCAGTCATTGGTGGTCAAAGTGAAAGCCTCTGAATCATATGCAGATTCTGACTCTAAGATAGAACCAGAAAAGGGAAGATGGATCATTGACGTGGAACCCAGTGCCACCGTTGCTACCACCAAGCTCCAGCGTGGTGAACCAGACGAGCCAGAAGAAGGAGAGAACCTCTTCCATTCATAGATGTGGGTAAAAGGCACCCCACTGCACTTCATCGTTGATAGCAGTAGCCAGAAGAACCTCATCTCAACAAAGGTCATCAAGTGGCTCGCCTTGCCAACAACGCCGCACCCACAACTCTACACCATTGGATGGCTCCGCCAAGGAAGCGATCTCCATGTCATCCAACAGTGCCGAATGTCGTATGACATCAAGCCCTTCAAAGACGAGGTATTATGTGATGTTTCTACTCTCGAAGTTTGTGATGTTCTTTTGGGCCAACCTTATTTATGGAAACATCATGCTATATATGAGTCTAGGCCTTGTAGTGTTATTATTACTTTGAACAGGAAATTGTACAAAATACCCAAGGCAGCCCCACCTAGTTCTATTTCCTTGATCTCTTCTAAGAAATGCAGGAAAATCATCTCTCAAATGGGGAAGTTTGTCTTCTTCTTGATTCACTCTCAGAATAAGAGAAATCTCACAGCCACATCCAGGGTCTCTGCGACTGACCTCTCCGCACAACAGAAGCAAGTAGATAAGGTCGTGGAAGAATACTCAGATATCTTCTCCTCACCTATAGGGGTACCTCTGCACTGCCAGGTCAAGCACCCCATCGATCTGACCCCCGACACACTACTTCCCAATGGGCCAATCTATCACCACTCTTTGTTAGAGAAAGAGGATATCAAGTGACAATTCCAAGAACTGCTCCACAAGGGGCACATCCTTTCTAGATCATCACCTTGTGGGAGCCCAATCGTGCTGGTATAGAAGAAATATGGAACCTAACGACTCTGTATTGATTACTGGGCTCTGAATAAAATCATAGTCAGAAATCGGTACCTGATTCCATGAATTGAAGACCTCCTTGATCAACTCACAGGGGCCAAATACTTCAGTAAGATTGATCTGAAGTCTGGCTACCACCAGCTCTCGATAGAACAGATAGATGTGTGGAAGACCACCTTCAAGTCAAAGGAAGGCCTTTTTGAATGGTTGGTCATGCCCTTTGGTTTGACAAATTCTCTAGCCACTTTCATGAGGATGATGGACAATATCCCGCAACCATTCACCAAGACTTGGGCCGAACACTTGCAACATATTCAGCAGGTTCTACACACCCTGTGACAACGCAAGCTATACGCCAACTTGGAAAAATGCTCCTTCGGCATGGACAAGGTGCATTACTTGGGATACATCATTGATTAGCATGGCATACATGTGGATCCAACCAAGAGCCAAGTCATCTGTGACTGGCCAGCCCCAACAACACTCACTGAGGTTTAGAGCTTCTTAGACCTTACCAATTTCTACCACAAGTTCGTGTTGGGATTCTCCCATATTGCATGGGCCCTCAGCCAAATAAACATGGGTGGTAGTAAGGAAAAATTTATGTGGGGTCGGTCCCAACAACAAGTGTTCAATGATTTGAAGCAACACTTGTGCTCAGCCCTAGTACTTTCACTACTTGTTGGCAGCCAATTCACATTTTCCACTGTCTAATAAGCTGCCTACACCAATGTTTTGCAAACATCAATTTTTCGTCACAATTCTTAAACTAAACGACACTTTTATTTTTGCAACATTTGCACATTTACCTTCATTTTGTTTTCATGACTGTAAGTGTGAAAACTTGGTCTTTCGTAGTCGCATTGAAATCATTATTTGGACTGTCGTTATCTTTCTTGCCGATATGCCTATTGCGCTTACATTTCACTTATCATTATACAGCTTGCAAAAAAAATTTGATCTGTGCTCATTGGACATTCTTGTATTGATCGTGTGATTTGGTTTCATCGAGTTTGTAATGCATTGACCATTGAATTTACATGTGCTTTGATTTGATTTACTTGACCATTTGGTTTCATGAAGATGCATAGGGGTTATGATTAAATCTTTTATATATATCTTTTAATATAATGGCTATGTTCTTGTTTTCAAAACTATTGGCACTTTTATTATATGAAAACCCATTGGCACATTGATATAAGCTGTTACGATACATTGCGCGTGGTTAAACATTAGTTTTGGTTTCAAATTATATGTTGATGGTTTAAAACTATGGTGTAACGTTCATTTCGCGCGTTGGTTTATACACTCACCATTGGTTTCATTGGTCGGCCTAGTGATATGACTTTTGAACTATGCTATAATGGATAGAACAGCTATGAAAGCCGGCGGTTGTACTTTGGCAATAACTATAGTGCATGGAAGAAATAAGTTCCACCACCTTCGCACAATGGCATTTATGCCTATCCCTTATTCACCGTTTATCTCTGTTAGCTCAAATTTCCTGGCATGCATTTTTACTCCTGTGTGTACTATAATCCAAACCCTCGACTTACCATGTGATCGGCTCCATGGCACCAGTCGTGCGAATTGAGCCAAACGACAACCAATCCTTGTTAATGTTTGACAATGCCCGCAAAGACTTGGGGGAAAATGAATGGCTCACCTTCATACAACGATTCGAGGGTTTTAATTTCTGTGTGGCACGACAGTTCTCCCTAACGTTTGATGGCTGTAGAGCCAAGGTGGGTGACATCCAGTTGGAAATTGATGAGAAATTTATCAGCTCTGCTACAGGGTTACCCTCCTAGGGACAACGTTGGTTCAAAAATTCTAAGGTCGAATAGGTGCCTTGGACACTACTCTTCATTTCGCGCAAAGTCACCTCTTGTGACAGAGGTATGCCCATCTCTGCACTTAAACCACGATGGCACGATATTTTGATGGTAATCAAATAGTTCGTGACCTGTGAAGGTCGATACAGACTCGTCTTTCTCTACCACCTACGTTTGTTAATGATTTTTATGGGATACTCATTGAATATACCCTTTTACTTTCATCGAAGCCTATATAAAATGTTGAAAAGGTTTAAAAGGAAGAAGGCTGATAGTAGTCTGTTCCACCATGGGCTTGTTAAACTTATCGTTGTGCATCACTTGAGTTCACATGGTGATAGTTGGACAACTTTCATAGCTCAGAATGGTTTTGACGATACAAACCCTGTCCAGGTTGACAAACCTATGATAAGTGAAACCTATGTTCAGCCACCCATGCCCTTACATATCCTATTGCCCTCTCCTAAGCCTACGGTCGATCCTTCTATTGACTTATCGGACGTTGGAACTGATAAGGTCGAGACTATTAAGAAGCCTGCGAGCAAAAAGCCCAAGGAAAACCCTACTGCTAATGCCAAAGGAAAAAGGAATGCTCGGCTCATTTAGAGAATGGCTAGAAATAATCCTAAACCCTCTGCTGAGAGAGACCCTATCGTCCTTAGCGAGTATTCAGATTCTGATGTAGAACGTTTTTTAGCCAGCGAGTACCCTTACTCGTAGGGTTTATGCCCCGAACCACCTTATGATTTCGTGACAAATCTTCCCCCCTGCCTAAGGGATGACCCTAGCTACCTTGGTATCAAATTGCCTCGTGAAACCCTCAGCAATGTGCCCAAACCCTCGCCTGCTCTTTTGAAGCTCACACAGTCACCCTGTGACCAATGCAATTTATGGTTGGAGCGATACTACATTGATGTTCCCCTACTCCAATCGAAAATTCAATCATTGGAAAGTCAAGTGGCAGTATTGACCAGCCAAAGAGACCAACTCCAAACAACTGATAAGAAGAAGAAGACAACTGGATCCATCCTTTTCAAGAATGTTGAATTGGCCACAGTTGTTATCAATTCCAAGATGTTGTGATCAAGCCTTTTTCTCGCCATACAGGTATGATTTTGATATCGTTTTAGTTATGTGAATGACCATGAGTAATATAGTGATTGAAATTTAATCTTCGAATAACTCTGTTTACATTTTGAAACGACTCTGTGTTTATCCTGTACAGTGTTTTCGCTTGCTAAAAATGAATGGAATTTCGATTTGGTTACATGATTTACCCAGCTTAGTCACTGATAGATTTTATCGGATTTGATTGATTTTCGATTGAATTGGATTTGCCTGATTGAGTTAACGAAACTAATGGTTTGCTTTCAATTCAATTGATTTTGTATCCACTCCAAACAGAAATTTTTCATACTCAATTTAGAATACGATCATGTTTGAATTTGACTTCATTATGATTCATATGTCGTGATTGGCAAACGATTTTGGTTGTTACGATATTGTAATATGATTGTCAAGTAATCTTCTAAGAACAAGAATACAACTCTGTTCGATTTGGATTTGGAAAATATGACTCTGTTTCGTATGAAAACAATGCTCTCATTTAAACCTGTGCAAATGCGCCTGAATCATGGAATGGATTTGATTCATGACGACTATGTTAAACCTCAGCCAATTAATTCACTCGATTGGATTGTTGTTAGTTTGATGATTTTCATGAGTTAGATTTGTATCATAAATGAATGCTCTGTTTGATTTTGATTTGTAAAACGAGTTGGTTATATCTAGATCCATGATTGGTATATAAGTTAAATTCGGTTATAATTCGTTTGAAATGAACGATTTCGTTCATTTCCAATCGAGTTTGTTTGCCCCAAATGGTAATAACAAACGATCGGATAATTCTTATGAATACTGTCACCAATTAATCGATCCTATTATGATTTTATTTGAATTGATTTTTGTGCCAGTTTCAGTTGATCCACCCGTGGCATAAAATCATTTTCTATGACAACACAGTTATAACGATTTGAAAATGATTTTGTCGTATCTCCTGTTGTTGAGGAATGCATAACCATTGCTTGCGATTTGTTTTGATTATGTTGTTTTCGAGTTGATATGAAATGATTTCATTACCGTTCCATATAATTTTGTCACCTGATTTTAAGGTAACAAACGAAACAGAGTATGCATATCTTTGTATTCGGTTGATTGATTTTGATTCTATTTGATTTCAAATGATATAACCATTTCAATTTTAATGATTCGTTTTCAAATAGCTATTGGATGTTAATTCAATTTGATTCTTTAAAAGATTTTCAATCTGTTTTAATGTTGATTCTGTGTCTTATTTAGACCAGCTACAGAATCGCAAGACTCTGTAGCTAGTCTATAGGATTAGATTTTTATCATTTTCTTAATAAAGAACCCTTCTAACTTGTTCATTTTGGATCCTTTTAAGGTAAATTTGAATTGCATCGGAAAAATTGGGCATGCTAGGGGATATTTGTGTGTTTTAGTTCTATTATAGTTTCCTAGTTTAGTTAAGATTGGGATATCTTCCCAGATTTTATGTAAACAGTTTTATAACTTCCACAGGGAGGTTTTACACTGTGGAAAACTTATAAATACTTATTATTTTTGTAATAAGGATCATCCTCACTTGTGAGAGAACCAGGCTATGGATTTCTAATGCAAACTGAGACAAAAATTGATGTTCTGCTATATCTTTCTCTTTTCATAATATCAATCTTTTGTTTCAAGTTTATGCTTATCAATTTGCATTGGATTAGTGACTACTTTAGCTATCATTGTCTTTTGAAAAATGATATGAATTAATTAATATGATCCATGTCTGAGTTCTTTCAATATTAAAAAACACAGCAATTACTTGGTTCAGTTTATGATTGACAGATTTCTCTTCTTCATCAATTGAATTGTTTAGTATAAGTCTTTTCATACAGATTTATCTAATTGTAGAGATTTATAAATCATATGATTGTTGTGATTTTTATGTCTTGTTTTTCCTATAAACATACTTGAAGAGCACTGCAGCTATCGTTTACGAGAAGCTCCTGGACAATTCGGTGTGGGTTTCCTCCCTCCGATCAGCTAGCGCAATCATCATACATAGGACAAATCTGGAGCAATTCTCCAGGTCCGTTTGTATTTTATTTTCGTTAATTCATTAGTATATTATTAGTACCGTAGTTAGATATATTTGCGGTTCAAATTAGTGATTTAGTTTGGTCAATTTTCTATTTTATTTCTGTTCATAAAAGTATAAAATCAAAAAACAATATCTTTCTCTGTCTTAGGGCAGAAAATCAATGAGTTTTTCAGGTTTTATTTAAATCTGTAAATTGTAGATATTGTACATTTTGTGAATAAGTTATATTTCAGTTAATAGTTAGATAGTTAATTAGTTAGAGTTAGTATAGTATTAGTTAGTAGATTGTATATATAAAATAGTTAGATTAGTTTAGTTTGTTTTAATAGTTAGTTTTAATTTAGTTTTTTTAATAGTTTGTTTTAGTTTAGTTTATTAGTTAGTTTTATTTAGTTTTAGTTAGATTAGTTAGTTTAGATTAGTTTTCTTTTTGTTTTCTTAGGACCTTAGATTGGCTAACGGAGCCGCTAAACCCATCAAGGTGGTTCATCCCAAACGACTTGGGTTATTAGACAACCCCGTACCGGTTCCACTCTCTCAGTTGATGGACAGTCCATTTCGCCCGTCAGAAATGGCGCTAGAAGGAGGGCCTGAACTTAATTAATGACACGAGGCGGTCGCAAGACTCCTCCACCACCTAATCGCTCACCTATAGTGACTATAAGCCATTCAAACGATAATATTCCCCCTCAAAAAACAACTACTTCAACCGACGATCCGCAGATCATAGTTGAGCCAGCAACCCCTAATCCTAAAGGTGGTGACATACAAGATATTGTCCGCCAATATCTGATTAAAACACATAGTTCCTTAGCCCGTTTGAGGCAACCAAACCATCCGTGGGATCAACCTTTGGACTTCTCTGATATTAGAGAACAAATAGGTGACACTAACCTCACTGTGAATCCTTCATATCCAATCTTAAATCCTGCTGTAGGAGGATCTGGGATACCTCCTTCACCACCTCCATCATCTCCTTCCTCTTCTGGAGGATATTCCTCTGACAAAGGCAATTCACCTTCTCAGCCTTCCACACCCACTACCCCAATGGCAAATCAGAAAAACCCTGCTAGACCCTGTCTTGATCAGGATGTCGTAGCTGTACCTAGAGCTCAACACCCTTTACCTAAGCACCCAGAGAAATGGCTTCCAAAATTTGACCCGAACTCAAAACAGATAGTTGAAGATCATATTAAAAAATTTATGTTAGCCATAAGACTCCGCAATGTTGAACATGAAGACGTTGTCTGTAGGTTGTTACCTTATACTTTCGAGGGTAATGCATCTACATGGTACTCTTCCCAACAACTCCATACCATCGTGTCTTGGGAGAAGTTTAAGTCATGCTTTTTGGAAAAGTTCGGAGACGGTAAACCTCCGGAAGTCCTAGTCATGGACCTTTCTAGCTTAAGAATGAACCTAAAAGAAAAAGTTAAAGACTTTAATAAAAGATTCTTAACACTTAAAAAATGAATCCCTGTAGATTCCATGCCTCCTAAGAGTATTATAATAGCATACTACATTAAAGCTTTGCATCAGAGTATAGCTATTTGGGTTAAACGATCTAAGAAAGCCACGTTGTTAGAAGCCTTCGAGGAGGCCAACTAGATTGAAAAATATATACTTAGTCTTAAAGACTCTTCTAGCAACGAGACTGAGACTAGTTCTTCTTCCAAAAAGAAGATTGAAATCCACTCAGAATAAGTCACAACCTGAAAGCTCTGATTTGGAAAACTTAACTAAAGTTGTTCAAAAAATATCAAATAAAGTTATAGACTTAAAAATGTCGATCGAAGAAGCTTCCTCAAGCAAGGGGCCTTACAAACCTCCTTTCCGAAATCCTTTTCCTACCAACCGACCTAATCCAACCACCGAAGGCCTTAATCTAGAAAGTTTGCAATGTGCCCTTCAAACAATTCTAGAAGCCCAAGATAACTTGATGCCTCTTGAGATTCCTGAGGAGATAGTTGAACAAGAGACAGTTCAAGAAGAAGAGTCTTCTCCAAATATTTTTGGACACTTCTTAGATAGCATCTTTCAAGCCAACTTCGAGACAGATCATCCATACAATACTAGGAGTAAGACAACAAACAAACCTTCTTCCGAAAACACTACAACTCCACCTCCCAAGCAATCTAAATCAGTTGATACTAAACAGAGTAATGTGAACCCCAACTTAGATTATGATGTTGTTGAAGGTATTAAAAAGTTAAGGGCTAACATTTCTATTTATGAGTTATTGAAGTTTCCGTTTTTGTTACAAAAAATGTTTCAAAACATCTCAGAGAACGACAAATATGGTAATAAGGTTGTGCAAAACAAAGTTCCACAAAAGACTTCCACTAAAAATAGTTATGATCCTCAAGATAAAGGAAGCCTTCCTATAAGTAATGTAAATAATGTAGATAAAATATCTTTAGAAAATGCGAGTAAAAAGCCACAAGCCACTACTCTTAGTACTCGCAAAAATGTACCTCCTTTCCTATTAACTTTTGAGATTTTTAATAGAAATGTGCACAATTGTATGGTAGACTCAGGGGCGTCATCCAATGTGATGCCTTGGTCTGTTTTTCAGAAGATTAATGCTGAGGTTGAACCATCGACTTTAAAAATCATACAACTTGATCGAACAAATGTCAAAGTTATAGGCGAACTAAAGAATGTGCTTATTAGCTTATCGTCTAACCCCAAGGTTCATCAAGTTATTGATATAATTGTTGTGGATATTCTAGAAGTGTATGGTCTGTTTTTAAGCAAGGACTGGTTGGATCAGCTACATGGTTATTTCGCAACAGATTGGTCCCATCTATGGCTTCCAGAGAACGGAAATCCTAACAAAATCAGAGTAAATCGTGAGCATTACCTCAAGTTCACGGTCACTGATTTGAACGATCCCAACGAACCATATACACCTTCTGCTGATTCACCTGAAGTGAAATGGATGGACACCTTCTTCGGCAATTTCATGGTCGAGGCTTCACCTATTACCAATCCAGAACAAAAGTCTGAGATTGTGGCATATATTCAGCCAACACCTTCCATGCAACGATCCTATGTACCCGAAGAAAATCAAATTTGGTCTCTATATTTCGACGGGTCAAAATCCAAAGAAGGAGCTGGAGTAGGCTGCGTCATTATCGATATGGTAGGTAACAAAACATTGATAGGATGTAGGTTGGAATTTGAATGTACTAACAATACTGCAGAATATGAGGCTTTACTGCAAGGTCTCAGAAAAGCTTTGGATATCAACATTCAAAATTTAACCGTCTTTGGCGACTCTGAAATAGTGGTTAGACAGGTAAGAGATTCTATCCACTATCTGTCTCCGCATCTCAAAAGATACTAGTATCAGGTATGGAATTTAATGAGTAAATTTTCCGCTTTCAATATAAATTCCATTCCTAGATTGAATAACTCTGAAGCAGATTTATTAGCTAATGTAGCTTCTAAACTTCTTCCTGCAGAAGGCCTGTCCCCAGACGAATTCTTAGTTGAGCTGTTGTTTCGGCCATCCATCCCCGACAACATCACGAACTGGAGAGTATTTGATGACGATCAACAGATCATTAACTTTCTACACATCTTCATGATGACAATTTGCATGATTTCACGATAATACCAGATCCGAGAAATATTGAATCTTCATCGGATATGGTAAACTCGATCCCAAAATCTGTAATTAGATTAGAGAAGTTTTATGATTTTGAAGATAAATTTAAAAAGATGGTCAATTGTAAAACCAATAGTTCCTCGTTATCTTATGAAAAAGTAAACTTAGGAACTAATAAAAATCCTCAGTGCATTAATCTAGGGTTGGGATGTTCTCAACAAGAAAAAGATGCATTCATTAAATTGTTCAAAGAATTTAAATATGTCTTCGCATGGACGTACGATGACCTCAAAACTTTTGACCCCAATATCATACAGCATGTCATTCCTACGAAGCCCCAAACCTTACCCTTCCAACAAAAACTGAGGAAAATGCACCCTAAACTGGAATCGACCGTTCAAAAAGAATTGAATAAGCTCCTAAATGCTAAGATAATTTTTCCTATTAGGCACACTCAATCGATTTCTAACCTTGTCCCAGTCCGAAAGAAAAATGGGGAAATTCAACTCTGTGTCAATTTCCGGAACCTCAATAGAGCGTCTGATAAAGACAACTATCCTGTCCCGCCCATGGAATAGATCCTTCAACAGGTATCTGGTTCTGAGAGGCTATCTTTACTAGATGGTTTCTCTGGATACAACCAAGTCCTAATGTCTCCATCAGACCAACTAAAAACAACCTTCTGTACCCCGTGGGGCACTTATGCTTATCGTAAAAATCCCTTTGGATTGATTAATGTCGGAGCCACCTTTCAGAGAGCAATGGACATTTATTTCTGAGGCTTAATCAATCAGTCTGTCATAGTTTACTTAGATCATGTGACTGTATTTTCTAAAAACAAAAATGATCATCTAACTAGCTTACGAGCCGTCCTACTGCAATGTCGTAAATACGACATCTCCTTGAACCCCAAAAAGTCCATCTTTGCAGTAGAACAGGGTAAACTCTTAGGATTCATTGTGTCTAGTGAAGGGATGATTATTGACCCCAAAAGGACTCAAGTCATTGCAAAACTTCCCCCTCCTACATCCAAAAAATCTATGCAGTCTTTCTTAGGCCAAATTAACTTCGTGAGAAGATTTGTCCCCAGTTTCTCCGAAATGGTCAGGCCTTTACAGAATTTGATTAAGAAAGACACCCAATATCACTGGGGACCCCTAGAAAACCAAGCTTTTAATGCGATAAAGAAGGCCATAATAGATGCTCTGTCTCTCATGAGCCCAGATTTTTCTCAAGACTTTACACTCTATACTTTTGCTTCTGACCGTTCCTATGCCGTCGTCCTAACACAAAAGATTGCCGAAAAAAATGAAGTACCCATTGCCTTTATGAGCTCTACTTTCAAAGGTGATGAAATTAATTACCCAATGGTAGACCAGCAAGCCTACGCTGTTTTCAAAGCAGTTAAACACTTCCGGTCCTATATTTTGAAGTCAAGGACGAAAGTTATTGTTCCCTACCCAGCCGTGAGGAACTTGTTAGTGCAGAAGGAACTAGGAGAAAAGAGAGCCAACTGGGTCACCTCCTTACAAGAGTATGAATTAGAAATTACCCCAACTCAGATAGTGAGAGGCCAAGGATTATGCAAGTTAGTTGTTGATTCAGAAGCAGGACAACAAGAAGAGAGCGATACGTCAAACCTAGGTCAAAGCAATCAAAGTCTAACCTGTTGCACAAAAAACCTTGTTAGTCCTTGGTATGACGATATAAGATTTTGTTTTGAACATGGGTCAGCCCCCTGTCACCTTGACTCCACCAAAAGAAGATCGGTGAGATTAAAGTCTTCCTCCTTTCATCTGGTTAATGGTATTATGTTTCGTCAAAGTTTTGACGACGTACTGATGCGCTGTCTTGAAAAAGACGAAGCAGAAAAAGTCTTGCTCGAGTTGCATGCAGGAGAAGCTGGTGGTCATTTTGGTGGTGACACCACTGCTCATAAGGTTTTAAGAGATGGTTATTACTGGCCCATGCTCTTTATAGATGCCCAGGCTTTGTGTCGTAAATGTATCATCTGTCAGAAAGCATCAGGGCAGTTACAAAAACCAGCCTTTCCTTTGCAGCCCGTTACGGTAGGTTCTCCTTTTCAATAGTGGGGCCTTGACATCATAGGTCCAATTAACCCTCCATCCTTGCAACAACACAAGTTTATTGTGACAACCACATATTACTTTACTCGATGGTCTGAAGCTGCTGCGCTAAGAGCTGTCAACACCAGTCAGGTAATTGCCTTTCTAAATTCGAATATCATCACTCGCTTCGATATTCCTGACTATTTAGTTTTCGATAATGCTTCTTACTTTTCCTCTCTTGAGATGAGTGAGTTTGCTTTGGGAAAAGGAATTAAATTGAATTTTTCTGCTAGTTATTACCCCCAGGGCAACGGATTGGTAGAATCGACAAACAAGAACTTGATCAAAATAATCAAGAGAACGGTGGTTGAAAATCACAAGAATTGGCACAATGCACTGATAAATGCTTTGTGGGATGATAGGGTGACGCCAAAAGCCGCTATAGGTAACTCCCCCTTTTTCCTCATATATGGCAGAGAAGCAATTTTTCCACCTCACATTCTTCTTCCTTCGCTTCAGTTGTCGTAGAAAATCCAAGAAGAAGATTGTCCCCCTTTATAAAACCGAATTAACGCTTTGATGAAGCTAGAAGAGGTAAGAGCCCAAGCTAAAAGAAAGTTAGATCAACATCAACAATTGATTAAAAGCTGGTTCGATTCTAATTCTACTTCTGATAGGAATTTTGAAGTAGGCGATCTCATCCTGAAATGGGACAAACCACACGAGGGAAAGGGAGAGCACACAAAATTTCAAAACTTATGGCTTGGACCGTTCTTAATTGATGAAAAGTTGGGTCCTAGTTATTTTCGATTGTAGAATCTTGAATGGCAGCTTGACACCTACCCGGTGAATGGCCTAGCCCTAAAGAGATACTTTGCTTGATTATTACCCTTGTATATTATATATATATATTGCTTTTGTTTGCTTTTTCGTTTTCTTTCTGTTTGTTTTTTTTTTTTCCTTGAAATTTTCAGTTTGTGTTTCTTTAAGTCCACATACCTGTACTCTGAGCTATTCAGATAAAGACAATAGAAATTTTCCTTCGCTGAAATAACTTCTGAAAAATCTGTACAAAGATCAATGGCATAATTTTGAAATCTGTTGTTTGAAAGAAGTGAACTGATTTTGATCTCTGAGTAAAGTTTGTCATGATCATCTATTATCTTTTTACGATGTCCCTATTTCATAAAGGAATGAATCAAAAGATGTCTCCCTACTTAGGAAGTTTTTTTTGTAAATAAAACATCTCTGGATCTAAATAAAGGACAATTCTAAAAAATTCTGATGAGGTCTGAAAAATATGTTAAAATATCATGATTTTCATGCGTCACCCCGCTCGACTATATGTCTATGATAAAACAAAACAAAATAAATTATTAATAAGAGTTGTGGGAAGTGCTTGTAAACCCGTCGGGATGTTGAACAGGTCTGCTGGCAACGGGTAAATGCATGCATGGTGCCAAGACAACTTCGTCGGGGTACTAAACAGGCCCGCTAACAGCGAAGCAATGTCGGGTATATGAAAATATTGCAAAAAAGAAACCTCTTTAATGTCCTTTATTCTGATCCAGAACTTCTTGGCAGGATACAGATGTCAGAGTGGGTTAAATGGCAACCCTGTCGAGGCTATGGATGCCTATTAGCAGCAGTGGCCATGCCAACAGTATTGAAGATTATATATTTAATATCGTGACTTGTTGATCTTAAGACTGTTATCAATTTTCATCTTTTAAAACAATGCTGGAATAGTTGGTAACTGATGATGTTTAATACGATTTTCTGGTTGTTATATTTGAGTTGGAATTATCTTTGCTGTCCTAAATCTGAATTTGTTTCTTTTGAGAGAGATAACTTCTTCTACCAGTGTGTCACCATTGTTGGCAACCAATTCACATTTTCCACTGTCTAATAAGCTGCCTACACCAACATTTTGCAAACATCAATTTTTCGTCGCAATTCTTAAACTAAACGACACTTTTATTTTTGCGACATTTGCACATTTACCTTCGTTTTGTTTTCACGACTGTAAGCATGAAAACTTGGTATTTTGTAGTCTCATTGAAATCATTATTTGGACTGTCGTTATCTTTCTTGTCGATATGACTATTGCGCTTACATTTCACTTATCATTATACAGCTTGCAAAAAACTTTTGATCTGTGCTCATTGGACATTCTTGTATTGATCGTGTGATTTGGTTTCATCGAGTTTGTAATGCATTGACCATTGAATTTACATGTGCTTTGATTTGATTTACTTGACCATTTGGTTTCATGAAGATGCATAGGGGTTATGATTAAATCTTTTATATATATCTTTTAATATAATGCCTATGTTCTTGTTTTCAAAACTATTGGCACTTTGATTATATGAAAACCTGTTGGCACATTGATATAATCTGTTACGATACATTAGCGCATGGTTAAACATTGGTTTTGGTTTCAAATTATATGTTGATGGTTTAAAACTATGGTGTAACGTTCATTTCGCGCGTTGGTTTATACACTCACCATTGGTTTCATTGGTCGGCCTAGTGATATGAATTTTGAACTATGCTATAATGGATAGAACAGCTATGAAAGTCGACGGTTGTACTTTGGCAATAACTATAGTGCATGGCAGAAATAAGTTCCACCACCTTCGCACGATGGCATTTATGCCTGTCCCTTATTCACCGTTTATCTCTGTTAGCTCGAATTGCCCGACATGCATTTTTACTCCTGTGTGTGCTATAATCCAAACCCTCGGCTTACCATGTGCTCGGCTCCATCGCACCAGTCGTGCGAATCGAGCCAAATGGAAACCAAGCCTTGTTAATGTTTGACAATGCCCGCAAAGACTTGGAGGAAAACGAATGGCTCACCTTCATACAACGATTCGAGGGTTTTAATCTCTGTGTGGCACGACAATTCGCCCTAACGTTTGATGGATATAGAGCCAAGGTGGGTGACATACAGTTGGAAATCGATGAGAAATTTATCAGCTCTGCTAAAGGGTTACCCTCCTTGGGACAACATTGGTTCAAAAATTCTAAGGTCAAAGAGGTGCCTTGGACACTACTCTTCGTTTCGCGCAAAGTCACCTCTTGTGACAGAGGTATGCCCATCTCTGTACTTAAACCAAGATGGCACAATACTTTGATGGTAATCAAACAGTTCGTGACCTGTGAAGGTCAATATCGACTCGTACTTCTCTACCACCTACGTTTGTTAATGATTTTTATGGGATACTCGTTGAATATGCCCTTTTACTTTCATCGAAGCCTATATAAAATGTCAAAAAGGTTTAAAAGGAAGAAGGCTGATAGTAGCCTGTTCCACCATGGGCTTGTTAAACTTATCGTTGTGCATCACTTGAGTTCACATGGTGATAGTTGGAGAGATTTCATAGCTCAGAATGGTTTTGACGATACAAACCCTGTCCAGGTTGACAAACCTGTGATAAGTGAAACCTATGTTCAGCCACCCGTGCCCTTACATATCCTATTGCCCTCTCCTAAGCCTATGGTCGATCCTGCTATTGACTTACCGGACGTTGGAACTGAGAAGGTCGAGACTATTAAGAAGCCTGCGAGCAAAAATCCCAAGGCAAACCCTACTGCTAATGCCAAAGGAAAAAGGAATGCCCGGCTCATTTCGAGAATGGCTAGAAATAAGCCTAAACCCTTTGCTGAGCGAGACCCTATCGTCCTTAGCGAGGATTCAGATTCTGATGTAGAACATTTCTTAGCCAGCGAGTACCCTTACTCGTAGGGATTATGCCCCGAACCACCTTATGATTTCTTGACAAATATTCCCCCCTGCCTAAGGAATGACCCTAGCTACCCTGGTATGAAATTGCCTCGTGAAACCCTCAACAATGTGCCCAAACCCTCGCCTGCTCTTTTGAAGCTCACACAGTCACCCTGTGACCAATGTGATTTATGGTTGGAGCGATACTACATTGATGTTCCCCTACTCCAATTGAAAATTCAATCGTTGGAAAGTCAAGTGGCAGTATTGACCAGCCAAAGAGACTAACTCCAAACAACTGATAAGAAGCAGAAGACAATTGGATCCATCCTTTTCAAGAATGTTGAATCGGCCACAGCTGTTATCAACTCCAAATTGTTGTGATCAAGCCTTTTGCTCGCCATACAGGTATGATTTTGATATCATTTTAGTTCTATGAATGACCATGAGTAATATAGTGATTGAAATTTAATCTTCGAATAACTTTGTTTACATTTTTAAATGACTTTGTGTTTATCCTGTACAATGTTTTCGCTTTCTAAAAATGAATGGAATTTCAATTCAGTTACATGATTTACCCAGCTTAGTCACTGATAGATTTTATTGGATTTGATTGATTTTCGATTGAATTGGATTTGCCTGATTGAGTTAACAAAACTAATGGTTTGCTTTCATTTCAATTTGTTTTGTATCCACTCTGAACATAATTTTTTCATACTCAATTTAGAATACGATCATGTTTGAATTTGACTTCGTTATGATTCATATGTCGTGATTGGCAAACGATTTTGGTTGTTACGATCTTGTAATATGATTGTCAAGTAATCTTGTAAGAACAAGAATACAACTCTGTTCGATTTGGATTTGTAAAATATGACTCTATTTTGTATGAAAACAATGCTCTCATTTAAACCTGTGCAAATGCGCCCGAATCATGGAATGGATTTGATTCATGATGACTATGTTAAACCTTAGCCAATTAATTCACTCGATTGGATTGGTGTTAGTTCGATGATTTTCATGAGTTATATTCGTATCATAAATTAATGCTCTGTTTGATTTTGATTTGTAAAATGAGTTGGTTATATCTAGATCCATGATTGGTATATAACTTAAATTCGGTTATAATTCGTTTGAAATGAACGATTTCGTTCATTGCCAATCAAGTTTGTTTGCCCCAAATGGTAATAACAAACGATCGGATAATTCTTATGAATGCTCTCACCAATTAATCGATCCTATTATGATTTTATTTGAATTTATTTTCGTGCCAGTTTCAGTTGATCCACCCGTGGCATAAAATCATTTTCTATGACAACACAATTATAACGATTTGAAAATGATTTTTTCGTATCTCCTGTTGTTGAAGAATGCATAACCATTGCTTGCGATTTGTTTTGATTATGTTGTTTTTGAGTTGATATGAAATGATTGCATTACTGTTCCATATAATTTTGTCACCTGATTTTAAGGTAACAAACGAAACAGAGTATGCATATCTCTGTATTCGGTTGATTGATTTTGATTCTATTTGATTTTGAATGATATAACCATTTCAATTTTAATGATTCGTTTTCAAATAGCTATTGGATTTTAATTCAATTTGATTCTTTAAAAGATTTTCAATCTGTTTTAATGTTGATTATGTGTCTTATTTAGACCAGCTACAGAATCGCAAGATTCTGTAGCTAGTCTATAGGATCAGATTTTTATCATTTTCTTAATAAAGAACCCTTCTAACTTGTTCATTTTGGATCCTTTTCAGGTAAATTCGAATTGTATGGGACAAATTGGGCATGCTAGGGGATATTTGTTTGTTTTAGTTCTATTATAGTTTCCTAGTTTAGTTAAGATTGGGATATCTTCCCAGATTTTATGTAAACAATTTTATAACTTCCACAGGGAGGTTTTACCCTGTGGAAAACTTATAAATACTTATTATTTTTGTAATAAGGATCATCCTCACTTGTGGGAGAACCAGGCTATGGATTTCTAATGCAAACTGAGACAGAAATTGATGTTCTGCTACAACTTTCGCTTTTCATAATATCAATATTTTGTTTCAAGTTTATGCTTATCAATTTGCATTGGATTAGTGACTACTTTAGCTATCATTGTCTTTTGCAAAATGATATGAATTAATTAATATGATCCATGTCTGATTTCTTTCAATATTAAAAAACACAACAATTACTTGGTTCAGTTTATGATTGACAGATTTCTCTTCTTCATCAATTGAATTGTTTGGTATAAGTCTTTGCATACGGATTTATCTAATTGTAGAGATTTATAAATCATATGATTGTTGTGATTTTTATGTCTTGTTTTTCCTATAAACATACTTGAAGAGCACTGCAGCTATCATTTACGAGAATCTCCTGGACAATTCGGTGCGGGTTTCCTCCCTCCGATCAGCTAGCGCAATCATCATACATAGGACAAATCTGGAGCAATTCTCCAGGTCAGTTTGTATTTTATTTTCGTTAATTCGTTAGTATATTATTAGTACCTTAGTTAGATATATTTGTAGTTCAAATTAGTGATTTAGTTTGGTCAGTTTTCTATTTTATTTCTGTTCATAAAAGTATAAAATCAAAAAACAATATCTTTCCCTGTCTTAGGGCAGAAAATCAATGAGTTTTTCAGGTTTTATTTAAATCTGTAAATTGTAGATATTGTACATTTTGTGAATAAGTTATATTTCAGTTAATAGTTAGATAGCTAATTAGTTAGAGTTAGTATAGTATTAGTTAGTATATTGTATATATAAAATAGTTAGAATAGTTTAGTTTGTTTTAATAGTTAGTTTTAATTTAGTTTGTTTAATAGTTAGTTTTAGTTTAGTTTATTAGTTAGTTTTATTTAGTTTTAGTTAGATTAGTTAGTTTAGATTATTTTTCTTTTTTTTTTCTTAGGACCATTGATTGGCTAACGGAGCCGCTAAACCGGTCAGGGTGGTTCATCCCAAATGGCTTGGGTTATTAGACAACCCCGGACCGGTTCCATTCTCTCAGTTGACGGACGATCGATTTCGCCCGTCAACACTACTAAACCTGCAAAATCCCTTTGAAATTGAGACATATGCTTCAGACTATGCTGTGGGCGCTGTTCTCACTCAACACGGCCACCCCGTGGCCTATCATAGTGAGACACTGTCAGATATTTTCCGTAAGTACCCTACTTATGACAAGGAAATGTATTCCATTGTACAATCCTTCCGCAAGTGGAGACATTACATTCTTGGGAAGGAGACAATCATCCACACTGATCATAAGCCACTGCAGTTCATGCAGACACAGGGAAAATTGCAGAATGATAGCCATCAAAAGTGGTCCACATACTTACAACAATTCCACCTCAACATCAAGTATAAAACAAGAAGCACAAATCACATTGTTGATTGCCTCAGCAGACTTCTAGTCGCGACACTCACCATAGTGCTAGATTCTTATGACCATGAGACATCTAGATGGCCCCAAATCTATGAGACAAACCTTGACTTCGCCACCACCTACCAAATGTTGGGTGCAAACGTAGTTGTCGATAATTTCCATCTTCAGGATGGGTTGTTGTGTCGTCTGGGCCATATCTATGTTCCATCAAGTGAGCGAGCGAAGCTGATCTGGGAAGCCCACTACAATGGGGTGGTAGGACACTTTGGCATCAAAAAGACAGTGGCAATGCTATATAAAAATTTCTACTGGCTGAAAATTTGACAGGACGTCAACAAGTATATTAGGTCTTGAACTTCTTGTTCTATTACCAAACCGACCACTAAGAAACAGGGCTTGTACACCTCTCTTCCTACTCCTGACAAGCCATGGGAATCCATCTCAATGGACTACATGTTAGGCCTCCCATCCACCAAGAAGGGAAATGACTGTGTTTTTGTGGTTGTTGATTGCTTTTCTAAGATGGCGATTTTGGTTGCCTGCAAGAAGAGCATCACAGCAGAGGCCATTGCCAAGCTCTTCTTTGAACAAGTCTGGGTACATTTTGGAATCCCACAAACCATTGTCTCAGATCAGGATAGTCGATTTATCATCACATTCTAGTTGAGCCTTTGGTCACTACTGGACACCAATCTCACCAAATCCACAGCCTTCCACCCCCAGACAGATGGCCAAACCGAGGTTGTAAATCGAATGATTGTGCATATCCTTCACATGTATAATTCAAAGCACCCGCACACATGGGATGAGAGCCTTCCCTATGTTCAACATAGCTACAACCAATCCCTGCATAGCTCAACCGACCATAGCCCCTTTCAGGTGGGGTTGGGATTCCAACCATTGGGCCCCATTGATGTTTCACTTCCCCTTGCGATCACCTCGACCAAATTATCTCCTGCTCCAATTGAAGTTGACAAAGCCACCCGGTTCATTGAGTGGATCCAACACATCTGCCAACAGGTTCAAGATATCCTACAGAAGTCCAATGACAAGTACAAACAATGCAATGATCAACATCGGGTGCCACATAAGTGTTAGGTGGGTGACAAAGTTTGGTTACACTTGCAAAAAGAACGCCTTATAGGACCCCATTGGAAGCTTCACCCACTCCGTTATGGGCCATACACTATCACCAAGGTCATGGGGGACAATTCTTTTGAGCTCAACATTCCTCCCTTCCTTAGCCTGCACCCAATGTTCAACGTGGATCTCCTTCGCCCTTATTTCCCAACATTACTAGACACCTCAGAAGTAGCAGAACAACTGACACCAACAGATCTCAACCCTGACTGCATACAACATGCATCCAATGATCAAATTATGGACACATATATCAAGGGAACTCGACAACAAAGGATCCATCTTTATCGAGTCGTCAAAGCAGGGCAACTCCTGCACCAAGGCAAGTGGTTCACCCGGGGCCAAATTCAGCTGAAATTTTCTCATCTGATGGGGGAAATCAATGAAATTGATACCATTAATTACTAAGGAGGGGGGATTGATCCATATGAATATCAGTGGCCACCCACCTTTTCCAACTGGCTCAAAACAATTTTTTGACAATTTTGGCAATTTACTATTTTTAGCAGATTTAACTTCCGGGGCCATTTTGAGGGCTTAAATGAAGGTTTTTAAAGATAAATATCCTCAATGATATCCAAAGGCATGATTGATCCCCAAAAATTAATCTCCTTGACGATACCTTTCCAATGGGCTATCACACGCCTAAAACGAAGATCGTATGCAAAAGTTACGATCCCGGGAAGTTGATGTACTAACTTACCCAAACGGGGCCCACATGACTTTTGGTGCTTCATCTCCTAGGGTTATGTTTTTGGATGTCTAGGGTTTTTGGTATTATTGTTTATTGTAAAAATACCTTCAGAGCCTCATTGTAATCTCCTTCTTGCGAATGTGTGCAACCATCACATCTCTTCTCAGAGATAAGCCGCCACCATTCCAACAAGCTTGTTTTCGCTGCATTTTACAGTTTCATCTTATTTCATTATTGAATAGAAAACCAATTTTATTGTATCTCTGTTATTTTGTGTTAAGCACCTGTTAATAATCTGTATTCATTTCGTTCTGCTCATAAAATCCGGATCAATGTACCTTAACCAAAATACCCCATCAATTTCATCATCCAAATATGATATGTAACTCTATAATAGACCTGGTGTATATGATCACATACCTGCAAACCTTCCTTAAATTTAACAACAAGAGACTAGCATTTTCATAAAACTTGTCTTTAGTCTCGCATGACTAGTTTTGGATTAGTCAACAACCCTAACTTGAAACAATCATAACTTTGTAGTTGTAACGAATAAAGATATGGAACTGATACACAATATTCTTTAGTTTTTTTTATGCAATTCCTCTAGGTGTCACTACTTGGAACCTCTTAGAAAAGGATTTATAGAAAAAATGGCATACCTTGCTGAATTCTAGCTTATTCTAGAGAGAAACCTTGTAGAGCGTTCCCTGCACAAAATGTTTGTTGAATCGATCTAAAACTATTACAAAACATACTAAATACTACAATATAACCAACACATTTTGTCTTACTGAATTTGGATCTGTTATGAAGAATTTATGATGTTTTTACCTGAAACACCTATTTTAGACTAGTTTCAGGACTAGCCACAAACCCTATTTTCCATGGAGTGTAACTACAAAAATACAATGACCCACAAGATGATTTTTTTACCACAGATACTTGGATATGTTTCCTCAATGGAATAGTAATTTCACGATAGGAATCATTCTATAAAAAAAGTTATTTCAAAAATGGTGAGATGACCTGTAAATAACATACCTCAGAAAGCATCATCAAAAGAATTTATCCTTCCTTGAATTCCGACCTTCTTTTCTTCACCTTCCCTTAGAAATTCATCTTATATATCCTTTGGTTACCTCAGAAACCTGTATATATTCAATATTCTCAAGTGTGATATTAAATCAGAGAGCCTTGCCTCTTATTTATACTCTCCAAGTAGCTTCCTTAAAAACATCTTCTAGGTCACTTTGCCCACTTTCCTTATTTTAGGGTTAACCCACTTCTAATTTCTCCATTAAATTTATTATTTAAATAATTCATTTGTAT